>JAGWCC010001186.1:0-47316 GCA_022651775.1 Drusus annulatus | reverse complement strand
TAAAGTATTAAAAACTGGCCTTTGTCATTCACATTCGCACCGTTAAATGTTTTTCAAAATTAAAAAAAAAAATGTTTTTCAACATCAACGTTAGCGGTACGGACCATATTTTTTTGCGGGACCAATTAGTTACTTCGTGAGAGATTCCTCTCAAAACATTTAAGATTATAGTAATATTTCCATCAGAATTAATTTAATTTTACGCCTCGTGTAAAACACCCTTGCTACATCAAACTCCAGCCGATGTTCTTTCTGTTCGCCGTGCGATAAGCATTTTTTTCCGATCCCTATTCGAGTTACATCGTTTACGATTCAGTCGCCGCCGATAAGCATGTCCACCAGCGGCTTTATGTTTTTTTAATACCTTAATAATAAATAAATGGATAACTTTTATAGCGCCGTTTTCGTAGGAAAATCACCTCAAGGGCGCCTGACTTTACCTACCTGCAGATAAAGGGTTATTGTAATTTTCTACAATTTAATAGTACATGGAGAATATAACTGAAACATAATCAAATGAACTTGTTCTATTTTTGAATCTTTGCTTATTTTTTTTTGGAACCCCACATACCGATATGTTTCTAGAGTACAATGTGCTCTAAACATAAATATATGCAAACAATAAAAACGTAAAACCATAACTTCAATGGCGTTTGGTATGAACGCGGTGTAAGAAAAAACTACCTTTACGTACATATTTGTTTTAAACATTTTTGAATATTTTAAACAAACATAGATTATAATGTCTCTAACACAAGAAATCCATTGGTGTTATGGAGCATATGTTCAAGAAGCGGTTTTGACTTATAAATGTTTTTAAAATAAACATACATTTTAAAATATATATATATATTTATGTGAACACCGCCCAAAGTCCCAACTGCCCGAAGCCAGTGAGACTATGGCATTTCTAATTGTGGTATGTTGTGAGGCTGAAGGGAGTGGAAAAAAGAGGGAGATGGTGAAGAGGAATGTTAAGCACTACCTGGATATGAATATCTGGTCACCAAACACGGCTTAAGTAATTTAAAGCAACGTTTCAATTCGCAATGGTGGTTTTGCACCAAAAAAAAAATTTAAACTCATTAAATGTGAAACGGTGGTGAATACTCTCAGTATTTCCCTGGTAAAAGACAACCATTCAGAAGCGAAATGACTTTAACCGTATGCGGTGCCAAGATATAATTAGTCAGATACTTT
This sequence comes from Drusus annulatus, assembly GCA_022651775.1. Classification (NCBI taxonomy): domain Eukaryota; kingdom Metazoa; phylum Arthropoda; class Insecta; order Trichoptera; family Limnephilidae; genus Drusus; species Drusus annulatus. The sequence continues at coordinate 46,116 of JAGWCC010001186.1, read as the reverse complement.
CCGACCATGCCCATCTCCTTCCCCTCTCTACTACCTTTAGACTCACAACATACCCTACTTAGGGATACCACAGTCCTACTGGCTCAAGACTGTTTATATATATTTCTGAATAAACACACATAGCACATATTATATTCATTGCGTAAAAATATTTGCGCATGCCGGAATTAGTCAATAGCCAAAAATTGTAGTAGATGTAAAAAATAACTCCAAAATCTTGGTAATATCATGAAGAGCGATAGTTCAAGATTACCAAATTGATAATTCTGAGGAAGATTGATAGAACATGCCGCACTTCATGTCTTTGGTATCTACGTGACTGGTACGAGTGTAGTTCCTTATATATGTTCCGGGCTGTAGCCTGTAGGCTGATGATAGCCAATATCCAATAGGACCTGGCATCAGAAGAAAAAAAAAATATGTCCACAATCTTTTATGGTTTTGTTTAACACTTTGTATTTTTGACACCTCCTGGTAATTCATTTATTAATTATTTTGTCCAGCAAAAACTAGGCGGATGTTAGTTTGATAGTTTAATACTGAACGTGGTACAATAATTTTGTGGTTAGAGGGTAGAATTCGATAACACGTCAATGTTTATAATTTAACATTAAATCAAATTTTACACCAATTTCAACCTAAGGTGTAGATATAGGTATGATACTAACCTGATACCTGATAATGTCTTTGTAAAGCAAAACAACTGTCACTGATATAAAAATCCTACATGTTTATTGTGATTAAATAGCGAGACATAATGAAATCAAAGTGATGTATTGACCGTCAGTGCCTATAATCAAAAATTACGCTGAGCCACGTTGGAAAATTTCTTTTTAAGTCAAATTCAACACGCGTTATCTTGATTCCTGAAATCGTTCTTCAGTTTATAAATGTGGTTGAATTAACTAACACGGTGTCTTTGTATAAAACGTTTGAGAAAAATCGTATAAACGCACTCGTCTTTCGATAACATAACTCTTATTATCTGCATTAAAGGAGTCACGAGTCAACAACTCTAGGATATAGTGCGGAACGCTCAACTTGTTGCAGTAGAGTTTAATTGCCTACGATTTTAAAACCCGTCTTAACCCGAATCCAACAAGTGCAATAGTTACCGACAAGCTTCCATCACTTAAACTCTTAAATAGGTATTTGAACGATCAAGAAAAATGGTAATAAATAATTCATGATATAAGAACATCAAATCCCCTTCTTTGTTGCAACTCATCCAGTTCAACATTCCTTGCCGTAGACTCGTGTCGTAGAAAATGGATTGCTGCTCCTCAATCATCACTCTACTAATTATGGGTATCGTTCTCCACTATCCAGAATGTCAAGATTTGTTAACTCAAATTCTTGTCTTGAAAAAGTCTTGAAATTTTTGGTAGCAGTCTAAATGATTTTTGTTATTCTTCTTTGACTTGACCATGGCTTTGATTTGAATATTCTTTCGTATATTGTGTCCTATTTTTATCATTGCTTCATTATAATATTTTGAATCTGCGGTTTTTTTTTCTGTTGCTCTTTTTTCCCATTTTGTGTTATGTTTTTTTTGTAATTGGTCCGTTAGTTTATAAATAAATCAAACAGTTAGAACCGCTCCAAGCATCATTCAACCGATTTCTCTTTAGAAACAAAAATAGCCTACCTACAACAAAAATCTAACAACACACATATTTCAAAAATAGTTTCGTAAATATTTCTTTTCTGGATATTCTAGTAAGGTTTTTAACACGTTTTCATTAATTTAGTTTTAGATAATACTTGTAAATGTTACCATCTTCAAAGAAATAACCATGAAAATAATAATAAAACGATTGGGCGTTTTTCTTTATAAACGAAGTGTAAACAAACCATCAAAGCGTGGAAAAACATATTTCTCTGTTCCTGGAATGAGTCGATGATATTGTCGATCAACCTTTATTCAACAGGTGCAGTCAACGTTAAGAAAATAACTCAGTTTTCTACGTCTAGGAGGTAAAACTTTACACGAACATTTCTTTAATGACGGCGTGAATACAAATATTAAATCCGTCAAGAGCTGAATCGTTGATAATTCCGCATGATATTAATTACGTTATAATTGTAATTGAACAATTTTCCCCATGCACGGAAGCGTGAAAGGAAATTCTCGGTACTTGTCGATAATATTGCCATAACTTTGCTCCTGTCACGGCGGAGGTTGAAGCGGTGCTGTGGTCTTTCCACGAACTGTGCTACTTGCCGCCTCAGCGGGAGCGCTCTAGGATACATTCCCCGTATTCCACTCATCGAACAAAGTATTATTGTATCGTCAAATGGATCTAAATTTCCTCTGATTCCTAGTGAACTATACTAATTACATTTAAGGCGTATTGAAACGGAAATGGCTGTGTTAGGCCAAATTCAAAAATATGCTTCCATATTTGATTAATTTTAGATTTTCATTTTTTTTATTTATTTTATATTAGCAAAAACAGTTTTACACCAGAACATTGCAAAAAACACAAAAAATGTTAATCATAATTACACAAAGATTAAAGTAAAAACAGGTTTAAAAACAAAAACAAAAATAGTTTTCAAGAAGTACATAATATAGTTAGAACTTAATAGCTAATTCTTGCTTAAACTTGTTGTTGCTCGTGTGAAAAATATCCAAATTTTCTGCGAGGCAGTTAATTAACCTAATTAGTCTTCCCAGGGGCATCATCATTGGTAAGTAAGTTCTGCACTTGGGAAGAAACAGAAGTCTGGGTTGGCGGCCTCGCGTGAAATTATCAGGGACATAAAATTCAATTTCCGCCAGGATGTCAGGTATTAATAATACACCGTTCAGGAGTTTATGAGCGAAAAGCAGTAATGCTATATCCATCCTCGAACTAAGGCTGCAGATACCCAGCATTCCCGATATAAACGCCGTTGGAAACAGCCATGGGTAAAAACCAAACTCTCACGTAGAGAAACCGTAAAAATTTCTCTAAAAATTTTGTTTTGGTGTTGCCGCTTTTTTTATACACACATTTTTAAAGACACTCGAAAACTTGACATATAAGTGCGGTTAGTGGTCATGTGGTCTAAAGCGTCGGGTTCTCGCCCAGGTGTCATAGATATAATCCTATGCGAGCTTTATTTTAAGAACTTTCGAGAGAAATATTTGTTGTTTAAAGAAATGGTTGTCCTTCAATAAAAAAAACACTCGTATTTAAAACAATTCCGGCGGTGTCCTCAACGTTTCAAAAACAGCAGGCGATTTAAAATTGATAAATCGGTGCATGCAAAACAGGCAGTGTCACAATGTTTATAATAAAGTGGAAATTTTAATTATAAAACCGCAAATTTACCAGACATTTAATCGGGTAAAATAATGAAGTCACAATATTATCGCAACTGGTTATGCTTTACAATTTAATAACAAATTAAACAGGTTGGTTTATTTTTTGTGTTTAATTTGTAGATTACCATATTATTTTTTTAAAATCTTAAAATTAAGTTAATAACTTGATTTGATAACATAATTATTAAAAAATTGACACTGAAAAACAGACAAGTTTCAATTTAAAAATCCTTTTCGTGCAAACAACAATTGCCCGACGTTGAAACTACCGCCTTTGTTCTTATAAATACGCCCCAGTGAGTATCAAAACCGTGGTGAGTGCAAACGAATGTTTAATTTTGATATTTAACAAGATTGTGTGTTGCATGTTGTTGGTGATAAAAAAGAAACGTGAAAGTTTTAGCTTTTAAAACATCATAGCAGTAGAAATTTCACTTCCCGTTTTAAACACCATGAATAAAATGTCTAATGCAGTTGTTTTAAAATTACTTCAGATCATTTTAAACTCAGTGTGATATATGTTCCGTTCAGGGGAACGGTTTGAAGTTTTTATTAAATTATTATTGAAGATTCTTCTTTTAGCATCAATGTTAAATTTCTTTCGAATTGTTTCCCCTGTCAGTTGCCCGAATCTATTAGTTAGAGCCACTTGATCTCCCGAACTAAAAGCGTGTCCCCAGGCTATAGGTTCCCGACACGCAGAAACCGCACTTTCATAGGTTTGGGAAAAGTGTATTACTATGGACTATCCGCAATCTGCCAACACGCTTGTTCTCGACATTCTCAATTCTTATTATTTTTGAAACGACGGACAAGTTTCCCAATCTGTATTGTAAATATTTGTATTAAAATCGGAATTAATTTTAAAACATCAATGCTTAGTTATCATAAAACTGTTTTAGATTAATAATATTAATAATCTAAAACACAAATATGAAACAAAAAAGGCAGAAACTACAAAGAACAATGGTCATAACCGAGAATCGAACTCGGAACCTCTACTCTATTCAGGAGTAACACTCTGCCAATTAAGTCACCCAGATCTCATTAGATTATTTACTTACATTCTCAAAATCCAAAAAGAGTGATCAATATCCTTTTGCCAAGTGCCAAATTTGAAATGAAAACTGACAAAACTCTGCACAATTATACCTACCAACAAGATTCACATTGTTTTAAAGGATTTTTTATATCTCTGCTCACCTTCATGATTTGATAGATTGTAATTTTTTTACAGCAAATTTGAAAATATTATTGTTACGTTTTACGAAATAAGCTCAGGTTAAAATAAGTCGCGATGCGACCCAAGTTCATACGTCTGTTTTCCACACGTACTGAGCGTTAAGTGGACTCGGGTAAGAGAGGCAATCTTTGAAGAAGTCATAATGCTCAGTAACGACACAGTTGACAATCGTGTGATGCGATCACTGTCTGTCTGGGATTACCTAAAAAATAACAAAGTAAAAAACTGTGTTATATTTAATGGTGAGAAGGTCAGGGAAAAAAGTTCAAATGTATTTCGGTAAGTCTGGGTACAGCTATTTTCACATTACCCACTAAAAACAACTAAATAATCTGTTGACGAGTGGGAAATCTTAGACTTCCAAATATTCTTACAGTCTTTACCCATTTTTTTCATCGAGACTTATAAAACTCTTTTTTTTTTTTTTTTTTTTTAAGTTTGGTTATCTTTAAGAATCAGCACCCAAAAATACAAACTTTTTTTTGGCTTTCTAGCACAAGAAAAACTACAAATTATTATATACGGGTAGTTAGAAAATTAACAGATAAATCATTTGTAGTATTGCTTGTATTAGAATGCTACAAAGTAACGTTTAGCGTCATTCTTAAGTGCTGACCCTTAAGGCAAAGATGTTTTTCGTTTGTAGTATTTAGTGAAGAACCTAGAATTATTCTAAGCGATACAATTTTTAATCCAAAAAAAAAATATTTCGCGACGTTGAAGATTGCGAACAAAGCCATTGCCTTTTTTATTATTTTATAAGTATTACTAATAAATTATTAAAAGTATTACATAATAATAAACTTGTCTGGCTTCTGCTTTAATTGATGAGAATTTGAATCAAATCGATCATGAAAATGATATGACAAATAAGAGTATTAATTCCAAAACAGAACAGTTTTTTTGTATTTATTTAATAAAATTTTTACATTACCTACCTCACTGGGTCATTTAAACCTGTTCTGAGGTTGGTGACAGTGAGTACAAGTAGATTAATATTTAAAAAAATGATGATGTTTGTTACCCAATGCTAGATGATACAACAGATACTGACTGTAAAACTCTTTTGATACCATATAAGATACTTTGGCAGTAGGTAAAGTTGTAAGGCACTAAATCCTATAATTAAAGACAGTGGATACAATAAAAATATACATACATTTTACATCGTAACAACCCTACAATTGTTTATAGTGAACACATTACATTTAATACCAAAAGGAAAAAAATGCAAATTTTTAAGTAATATTCAATAATAGTGGACTTAAAAGGATTATTATAGAATTATGGTGAAATATTTATATAATATTGTGTTATTATGTAAGAGGAATGTAATTTTTTAGGGTCGAGCATTTTACAAAGCTTCTCTGGTTTGTCATGGAATGAGTGAAGAATTTCAAGTCCTATTTTAGGAGGTCTTCAATTTCCTTGCGGTCCTTACTCATTAGCCATTTAGTAATGTGTTGATTAAAGGAATACATATTGGTGATGGCTACAGTCTGTAGTGGGAGTTTGTTGTAAGTGTGAGGCGCGATGTACATATGGTGTCTTTGGTATAAAGCTGTATTGTATTTAGGTACTAAAAGTCTTTCTTTTTTTTTGGCCCTTGTATTTTTATTATGTGATATACATTAAAGATTTTGACGAATGAGTTATTTTTAACACTATTTTAAGATATGACTGTCTGATATTGAGGATTCCTAAAAATTGAAAGAGTGGTGTTGTTGGGTGCCTGACGGGCTTTCTAAATATAATTCGTAAAATTACTTTTTGTATTTTTATAAGAAGACCTAGCAAGCTAATAGCAACTCCCCCCCAACCAGTTATTCTATATCCTATATTGCTTTGACATAAGGGAAAGTATACACTACGCAACTGTTTCAGTTCAAGTACATTCCTTAGTATTTTAAAACAGTAAATATATTTTTAACACGTTCCGTTAACATTTCTATGTGCGATTCCCAACGAAGCTTATCGTCAATTGTTATGCCTAGATACTTAATAGTATGTGCATGTTTGATTGACTCACAGTTTCAATAGTTTTCTCTGGAAGCGTCACATGCGTGCATAATAATATCAGGTTAGGACCTTGGCTAACCTCTCACGTTCATGTTGAAGTTTAAATATTTAGTTATACTTGCATTTAAGGTAAGAAGGTTACGGTAAAGCCATGATTTAATTCTTTTCATAGTATGCTTAGCCTTTACATATACTTCAACCCAAGTTTTTTCTTTGACTAACTACTGTATCAGCTGCAAAGCTAATTATAGCGTCATCTTTGTCCTTCAGGTTGGATAGATCATTGATATAGATTAGAAATAGAATTGGGCCGAGCGTGCTACCTTGTGGAACTCCACAATTTATTACTGATGTGTAACTTTTTTCATCATTTAGTTTAATACGTTGGGTCCTATTATTCATGTAGCTTTTAAACCATTGTAGTGGTTTATAGCTGTAGTTTGTAAGTAAAGCTCATTTTTATGCCATCGGTTAAAATATTTGTATAGGAATCACAATTGTTGTTCTATATTGCTGATAGAATATTCCCACAAAGTATTTTCATCTTTCTCGCCAAATGGGGTTGGTAATAACTTTAAGATTATGGCGTTGTTTGGCAACTAATACCATCGATGTGTCGACATAAATGTGTTTGCAAGAAAATTTTGATTTTTTTTTCTACAAGATTTATTTACTAAGCCTCAGTGGCAGAAGGTAAGAGTGTCTCGGAGAAAAAATAATTGGTTTCACTCGAGTAGAAGTATGGAGATTGAGTAATTTTATGGTAAGTAACCATTTTTATAAAACGCAAATTTCCTTAAAAAGATAACAACTGTGTTAATGCACTGAAACTTTATAGACCGGCACTGTCCAACCGTCCTCTTTTTCGCTTTTGACTTTTTCTCTCATTATATCGTCCATACTACATTTAGGAAACAGTATTTTAATTTTAAAAGTATTGGAATTTTTTAAAAATTACCCTTGTAAGAATATGGAAATCTGTTATCCTAAAGGTTTATTATTTTCTTCGCATTTTTTTAAGCTTCACATTTTGCTTTCTGCACCATTTAGAAAACAGCTTGTTAAATATTATTAGTGATCTCGTATTACGTTTTAAAATATTTATTACGCATTTCCACGCTAACCTTTTTGATTTAGTGATAATGTGAATAATGAAATTGTGTTCGCATTAATTTTAGATTCGATTAACTAAACAATTTCACTTTATTTGATATTTGTAGAAGCTGATGGAATCTTTTATTGACAGAAAGCATGGATATTAACGTATGTGTGATACTTTTCCCGTTAAAATTTTATATCTGTATAATATTTTTAGTGGAAATTTTTCATTAGTTTTTATTTATTTATAACAGGGATGTTTTTACGAAAGGCATTACAAATATTTTTTCAAACTTATATATAAATTTTAAACGCTTTTGAAAATTCTAATCATACACTAAAATAAAAAAAATTCTAATAATTTCTATGTAGTAATTGAGTGCTTACTATAAATAATATTGTAGCTGAGAGTGTTGATTATTTATCGCATGTATTTGGAGCTCCTTTCAGATTTTTATTAAATATAAGAGTAAACTTATAAATTATGCACACAAAACAATACCCCATCAGCATCCAAGCCTCTTACTGCCTGAGAGGTGTATCGATGGTGTTTTTGTCGCACCGCTTTGTACGAATGCGTTTTATTTTTATATCCTCATCCTCGCTTGGAAAGGGTTTATTTTCTTTACAAAGTCTTGTATCGTTCGAATTCATTAGAAATCTCTGACAACGTAAAATAAAGAAGACCCGATTTGAAATACTTAGAGTTGTATAACAATTATTATTGACACCGAAAAAGTTCTTTAAATAAGTTGCCTTCGTGATTCCAGCGGAGTGCGAATATCTAAAAATAAAGTTTCTCAGAGTAAGATTCTGAATAATCGAAGCACGTGAGTTCAGGAGCAAAGCTCGTTTGCATACTTTATCCGGAGTAAACACACATTGCCGCTGCTAGGCGGGATCGTTGGGGAATTAACGGTGTGGTGTTTCATGCCCAGAGGAGTTGGGAATATGCTGGAAGCCGGGGGAGGTGGTGCTCCTTCTTCATCAAGCTCACGGGAGTGTTCATAATCTCTCCTTCTGTTACATGCGTAGTTTTTAAGAAAGAAGTATTTTACGGTAGCTTTATTTTTATTAGGATTGGAAGTAGAAAACAACATTTAATTTAAACTTCAATTATGAATGGAAAACATGCAATTATATTTATAAATATCTTTTACGTAGTAAAAAAACTAAGGATTTTTTTAAATGGAAAAAATCGGTATTAAAAGTTATGAAGAAATCTGTTTGGCAGCACATGTTAATTTAAAAAAAAGATGCCATGTTTTGTTGAAAATAAATTTGAACAGTCAAAGAGCAAGTGGTTCCAAGAACAGACTTGTTGTTTTTGAAGGTTACAAATTATTTTTCGTCTGCAGGTTGCTATTTTTATAATGTTTTTACTATCGAACATGTCTGAAGATGGAAATATTCTATAATTAAATTTTTTTTTTACTACTGAAGCAATCATTTCAAAATCGTTACAACTCACCAAAAGCAACAAAGACAGAAGACTCAAATGTGTATGTTTAGCGATAACCCTATTCCATAAAAAAATATTTCCAAATTATTATACGCCTGTCCTAATATTCCTGGCAGTATTAAGAATTCACAAGAATTTCTAAATATACTTTAGGGATTTTAGTTCACATCCGCCGTAAATCCCTAAGCTTTCGAACACAGGATTTGGGTATAATTATTGTAACTTATTCCTTATCCCAGGTAGTTGTCTGAAAATAGCTTCAATTAACACGGTTTAATATGTATGTTATCAATAAATTATTATATTTTTTCATAGAAAGCAATCACTTTGTGGTTTGACATATTTAATGAAATGAAACAATAACTTTGAATAAGACCACGGAATTTATATTATTTTTTTTATGAATGTCCGGTAACGCTTGGCCTAGGTTTCATCAAGGTACAAAATCAAACTGTTTAATTTTATACCCTGATAAAGCTTAGACTAAGCGACACCAGTCGGCCATAAAAAAAATATAAATTCCGTGGTCGTATGCAAAGTTATAATTTCATTTTATTGAATTATGATATCTATAAATTGTGAAACGGGCAACATTTTTATCCTTTTTTTCGCAAAAAAAAAATATTGTTAGATAATTTGTTAATTTATGTGGCTCCGTTTTCGTTTTCTGTAATTATGTAAACAAGTTTTAATATTTTACTGAACACCGTTTATAATCAATATGGAATAAAATTTCAAAATAATCCGGCAACCATTTATTGGGTAAGATTAAATCAATTAAAAAGCCAAATTGACTAAATAAAGAAGGAACAAGAAAATACGAGCGTCAAAACCTTTTTAATCAAACGTTAAATCTCCTAACCGAACTGAAGTGCAGATCATAAATATAAAAGTTATGTTTCGATTTTTTTTAATATGTATATAGATTGACTTTTTGACACTAGTTGAGCGTCTCCAACTGATGATTTAGTTTTTGAAACGAAAAAGGGTATTGGCATAGACAGTTCTTCTTGGATATCTATTAATCTATTCTTCCTAAAAAATAATCTATCTATCCAAATGTTTGTAAGCCACTAGCCTTAAATAAATTGTATATTGTACAATTGTACATAATTACGTAGAGAGAGATTATGGGTTTCCTATTTACTGGTTAATGCATTTATTAAAAAAAACTTATTTTTTTATAATAATAAAATCTCATTTAGGGATTGAAAACGCTTCGTGGAACTCACATATACGAGTATCTGTACAAGTTAATGCTTATTTCCAACATGATATTTAAAAAAAAAACATATAAAGCTTTACGCTTCATTGAAATATTGATAACTAAAAGAATATTAACAATCTTAAAATACTATGAGAATAGAAAAAGATACGGAAAATAAATATATTAAGTTAAGATAGTCTCGGTCAGAACCTAATATTTTTATTGTTTTATTCTTTGAAGATTGTTTTTATTCTTTCAGTAATCAATCAAAATATTACCTAAACACTGAACATAATTACAGAATTACACAGTTTTGACAGGGCGAGCGGAGGTTCCCTATCATCTTACTACCCCTTTTCACCTTACCCGCGTATTTCCATTATTTGTAACGTGAATGTTTAATCGTAGACCTAACAAAACCCGTCGAATAATGAACCCGACACTAGGTCAAGTTGTTGGCAAAGAAGAGATAGATACCGGTTCGGAAAGGGGGAGCGGAGTTTGGGAGGATTTTAGTGGAAATGGGAGGGATTGGGTGGATTGGGAGGGAACCGTATATGGCACAATACACCTCAAACCCAAATAAATCCGCCCAGGCTAGCTACCGATCACCCCTAAACAGGAGCGGATTCGAAGGCTCGTCCATAAATCAATCCATTTACTAAAAAATCTGTTCCGTAAAACTTATTTTTAAGGGACTGTATTGTCGGTGATATCTTTAAGGAAATGATGATGCCTTTAAGAGAAAACGGATATTCATCGAGCCCGTGTATCCTGTTTGCGTACCCAGTAAATTATAATTAATACTAACGAAACGTGTAAGCGTCGCATTATTTAATCAATCACTAGTTTAGCGACACGAGTATCGATATGATTGGTTTTCTTAGATCCTTAGCTCTGGTTAGAGGTCATAAGCTCATAATTCTGCAAATGTAAATAGAATAGTGTTTCTATCTCATCCCATGGTGGAAAATACCCTATCGCATATGTGGAATGCAATAATTGTTTGCATCTTCCAATCAAATCATTTTAGTTACTAAAACATCCGTTGCGTTAAACGTACTTTGATGTGACTTTGTTATCAGTGACTCACCATTCATATGCTACATCTTATTCAAGACTATATACACATGTTTGTACATTGTTCACTTAGCCAGTACAATAATGATAAACAATAACACGTGTAAGCGTTGAATTGCTCAATCAATTATGAGCTTAGCTACAAACGAGTATCGTGAGGATTTATTCCTATACGTATTTAGTTCTGGAATAATGTCTCTCATATTTTGTACTTCGTTAAAAGTGGAAGACTCATTGTCACTTGGTACTTTCCAACCAAAGCATTTTTGCTCCTTACGTATTTTAATGTGATTGTGTTGTCAGGACATTATTATATTGTAACATTTATATGTGTCTTCATTAAAACTAGATATTCCTATATATTATTCGCAATCCCAGTTTAATTGTGATGAATAATTACACGTGTATGCATTATGTTGCTCAATCAATCACCAGCTTAGCGTCAAACGAGCATTGTCATGATAGATTCTTGTTGGTATATTATCAACTAGATTCGTTTGTTTTTGATGAATTTTCCGTTTAATGAATAGGTGTTTTAACGACACGTGGAAAGCTTGGCTATTTCTGTGAGCAGGGGTGTTTATTACCAAGTGTTCGCTTAATACATAAATGGGTTCGAATAAACTAAAAACAGAGTCTTCAACGACGTCAACGTGCTCCTTTTTTTACACTAAGCGATAGAGAGGAGATTCGACATTACATACGAATATATGAAGTCGTCGGGACGATGAGTTCTTTGAATTTTTTTTTTCGCTATTTCACTCACGTGTATTCTTATTTTTTCTTCTTTTCTCAGAACCTAAAATGAATGATTTTCAAAACCCCCTCTTTTTTTTTTATACAGTTCTGTTCTGAATGAAAGTAAGCATTTGACAAATGAACATATTGTTTAAAAAATCAGTTTACAAGTCACTGCAATCCATTTATATGTACGTAAAACTCGCGAGGTTGTAAGCATGTCATTTTAACAAAGAAATGTTTTTTTGAATGAAGATATTTGTGCTAATGATAATAACGGAACATTTGAAATATCATTTTTTTAAGAATATCTCATCAAGGACGCTTTAAATGAATATAGAACAATATTGTAAATGAAATATGAAACAGAAAAAGAAATAGAAAATAAAAATTTTATATTTATTTTTTATTTTAGTTACTTTTACATCAAAGTTTACAAAGTGACTAATTATTACAGAAAAAAGTTCAGTTAATTTTTTTATTTCATTGAGTTGCGACCGAAGCTCGAGCTCGGAACCTCTATTCTATTCAGTACACCATTCAAAAAATGAATTTTCACAAAAATATAGATTGAAAAAATCGTAAACAGTACGAATACTGGTCAACTAAACTAAAGTAACTAACTAAAAGCCATAATCATCAGTTCTACTATCAATCGTCATCATCTTAGCTCATCATATCTAGGTTTCTGTAATGCGGCCACGCGGCGTAGCAGCGGCCCGTCTTCGGGCCACACCGGGAACGCGGATGACGTCATCGCGGATTTCCGCCAACATCACATTTCGGCACCCACGCGACACTACTTGTTGAAGCTCCGAGGTAATTTATTTTGAAAATTAATAAGTAATTCGTTTTCAGCAAGATTTTCGCAGGGAAGATTTTCGTCGTATTTTAATTCGTGACGCGAACTTTTTATGTATGCCTATATTATTTTATGAGACATGTTTTGCATAAATACGTCAGACGTGAATTTATTATTGTGCGTATGTAAGATTTATGAACGTCGTTTTTTGGAAAGTTTATTTTTTAACAATACTTAAAGCATTTGTGAAAAAGAAAGAAATGTGATTTTAGGTGTTTGATAAAACGAACGCATTAGGTGGTGTGAAAGTTCTATGATCAATGTACTTGGATTAAAAAAATAGTTCATTGTTTGCTTTAAGTATTGAATTAGCACAAATGACGTATATTAGTAATATTAATAACTATTTTTAAAGCAGCAAATTGAAAAATACTGGTACCTAAATGTTCATATAATATACCTATCTTTTTCGGGTAAGATGCATTTATACAAAAATAATGACAAAAAAATTTCTGTGGCAGAAAAACTACAAAAATCATTTTCAGCCTTAGAACTTCCATGGCAACGTGCTAAGCATCTTGGTTCTGGACCAAAAGGTTAGCGGTTCAAAAATCGGCAAGAGACTAATAAAAACTATTAATCTTATAACTTTTCACATCCACAATTGAGAAATTAACACGTAGAGTTTTATTCCATTGTGGAACATATTCTGGAAATGCTCTGGTAAGGATCGCATTAAATGTACTCATGACCGAAAATTGTGCTCAATCGCGTTAGTGACACGGAGAAGTTGCATTGGAGTATCCTTCCAATTCAGCAGTAAACCAGCTCGATTGGGGAAACCGGCCCTTATATTTCTAGCGGATATGTGTTGCCAATCACATCGGCGGGTTTCCCCCACCTTCTGACTGACAGAACTAATTTCAAAAGTAATGGCTCCAACTTAACTCGCAGAACATGTGCTAAGCCGACAATTACAGCCTGCGCACACTACAGGTCGCTCGGATATATTGAGGATGGAAATATGTGCGTACTGGATAAATGATGTCTGAATCGGCCGGTTACAGAATTTATTAAAGAAAAAACACGGGAAACGAACGACCTTATCAGAGTGGGAAGCTCCCTGTACGTGGACTTGTGATGTGTTGAGAACTTGAGGCTTGGAAATGCAAAATAAATTGCTAAATAAGTAGATTATTTTTTTTCAAGTACGATGAGTTCGCCTTAGTGAGAAATACATAAACAGAATCGAAATTTTGCCTTAGCATTTTTAGTGACTACCGCTCAAGATTCAAGGACTCCTTTTTTTCCGAAATTTTATTCTTCTTATTTGCAAACAGTCTCACCAAATTATTAAGGTGTAATTCCACTATTTTGCATAATACGTATTATATGTATTTATATATATAGGTACGATTATATTACACACAATTTTAGACAAAGCGAGAAAAATTCTTTCCGAGAAAGCAGTTAAGGACATTTGGAAATCTTTAGAAGTTTTGGTGTCAAAGATAAAAGGTATTAGGAAAAATCCTAGATAAAGATATTAAGAAAATTAAAGCTTTTTTACAGATGTATTTCGTCTGGTAAATCAGGGTTCTCTTTGTAACCGCCCCCGAATAGATAACAGAATAAGGAGAAGGACAGATTTGATTTCGCCTACGGGCAAAGCTTTCTAGGATTATTAAAGTGTACTTTCATCAAAAGAAACCTTGGTAGAAAAGCTCAGTTAAATTGCACGTTGTCTTTTTGGCAAACAAATAAGTGAGAGGCTACTAACGTGGATTTGACATGACACTTCTCGTTCTAATGTAGAACCACTTCCCATAACTAGGGCATTAATCACAGGGTCTTTAATATAGATTTCCCTTGGCTTCTTAAGGGTACCGTAATAAATACATATTTAGCTGTTAAATTTGTTAGGAAAAAATCGCGTTACTTCGTTTGTTACCTAACAGAATTCCTTAGTTATACATTTTACAGACCGGGTGGCTTTTGTGAGGTTGCGCATGAATAAAAGATATGTTATTTGGTCTACCGGTATTTCAATGGAATTTGCTTATCAAAAAACACCCCAGATTCGATGCAAGTTTAAAATACACGGAAAAAACGTTTTCAAATGTGATAAAGAAAATTTCTATATTTGGTCCGTACAAACGAGTCGTTTTTTCGTTTCGTATTCAATAGGTAATATTTTTTAAGCTAGACTGTGGAATGACTTGCAAGCTATCGGCTTACGTTTCCTCTATAAGATGAGTCTTTTTACGACCTACATATATTATCTTATCTCTTTAAAAGGGTGCTCCATACGGTATCAGCATATAAACGACATATGACTAAAAGTTCACTTAAAGAACTTTTGAGAAAGGTTTAAATATGTATTTTATTTATTTACGTCCGTTCAGGCTTTTACACAAATATGTACAGTAAAAAAAACAATATACTCATAAACAGTGCAACAAATATTGTACCAGAAAGAAAAAAAATAGTATTAAATAATAGGTACATCCAGAGTTAAGTAGTTTCATCAAATAAATCAGCTCTACTAGAGTACTAGATGAAGAAAACTGTACTTAGGTATACTTATATTGTGATACGAGGATATGTGATTTGAGGTACAAAATATATCGACAACATCGGACATTCGTCTCACAAAAGTATAATATTGTGAGGTTGAAGTAAAATTGTCTCAATAATATGACAGGTACTGTCCTGCCAGGAACCTGAAATGCAAACAATTGATTATTGTTTAATTTTCTAGGTAAATTCAATTTAAATTTTCAGTTATTAAATTATTAACTAAGTTACCAAAGATATATAAAAAAAAAAAAAACAAAAATGCAGCACGCACGTTCAATAGCATATTCGATACAAAAAGCATTAATGTCATTATTGATAGACCTATGGAGGCGGACATCGAATAAACTGACCCCTCGGCTGCATCGATTTCGACATGATGTGGTCCCTTTATTTCTGTGTAGACATTATTGGTGTAGTGACAATATATCTCCGAACAACCCCCTCCCTGTGGTTTTAGGCAGCGCCGGGCGTGTGTCGGGAAGATAATTAATTGCAAAGACCTTTTCACCGTATTTAACACCACTAGTTCCCACGCACACTCACACACATACTGATATAAACACGGGCTGGGTAAAATATAGGGGCAATAGCTTAATGTCAAACAAACAGTAAAATATATCAAGAAATACGTATTTTCTTTTAAAAAATCACTTTTTTTCATAAATTATTTTAATAAATTCATATATGTTGCTTAAGGCTCAGCACCCAAGGGTTAAATGACACTTTTTGGCTTTCTAATACAAGCAATATTACAAACGATTTATCTGTAAATTGTAGATGGGTAGTCAGGAAAATGTTTAAGGTTTCCAATGAATACAAATTTTTAGCTGTAATTTCTTAAATTCAATTAAAAACATACTAAAATGTCAGTAAAAGGTGCAGTGTGAAAACTAGAGAAGCCATTTTAGAACGTTTTACTCAAAATTCCAGAATGCATTAAAAAAACAATTCAAAAGATTACTGTTCTAAAATTGTATTCACTAGACACCTTAAACATTTTCCTAACTAACCCATATATAACTAACAGATACATTATTTTGTAGTATTGCTAAACCCATATATAACTAACAAATACATTATTTGTAGTATTTATTGTATAAGAAACTCAAAAAGTGTTATTTTCGTCGTAGGACCTATCTTGAAATGGTCTACAATTTTGTTGGGATGTTTTTCATATTAATATACTACATGGTTATACCCTACACCAAATAGAATACAAAACTAACCAAACAAATATTCTTTAACAAATTCTTATGAATGTTGAAATGTAAATAAATGATCCAACTGTCATACATATTTGTATAGTGCCTTGTTTAGAATGTTAGAAAAACAAAAAATTGTATTTTTATCTTAAAAAATGCTGTTAAGCTTTACAAAAGTCTTCCCAAAATGATTAAATAATTTTATTATGAGTTTATAAGTATGGTAGTCATTTTATATTATAGCTGAACATAGTGTTGATTGATATGATTGTAACAGGATGTAACTTGACTTGCCAAGTAAAAATAAAAGTTGCTTTAATCCACCTATTTCAAATAAAGAATAATGTCTGCTAACATACATTATAGATAAGTACTTTCTTAGGTAGATAGGGATTTGAATATAATTTTTGTAATTAGATTATTTCAACAAACATCAGTTTCAATGTTTTTAAATTCACACTCGTATGTTAAGTTCTAATTCTTCAGTTTTTTGTGATATGACAAAATAATGATAACTGCTCAGAGCAAGTGGAACTATGGCACCCTCTTCTTCATTTTAGGGAGTGTTGTGTTGTGAGGTTGAAGAAAGCAGGTAAGTTTTATGACGGAAAATAAATATTTTATCTAGTTAAATTACAAGTTTATAACCAACGACCTCCACGTGGGTTTAAAATTAAATTAAAAAATCTTGATGAAATCTTGACTTGAAACATATTTTTGATAAATACATAATCAACTAACTAACCATCACGCCGTTTCTCTGCAGGGGTAGGCAGAGATGACGGACCGCCATATAACTCTGTTTTGGCACGCACTTCTTGCTTCATTCATATTCATACATACTCTTCTGTTATTCTGACTCTTCGCATGGCCCGACTCAATTATTCAATTCACTCGATCGTGCCATGTTTTCTTCGAGCGTCTTCGACTTTTTCCATTCACTTTTGCGTCATATATTATTTTTACATTCTTTTCTTCGTTCACACGCCTTTCATTGTTGATAAATAGATGATTTGTATATATATATATATATATTTAGAAAACACTTTTTGATTTATTTATCATGAGTATGAACTTTTACAAATGATTTATAAGGTATCAGGGGGTAAAGTGGACTAACTTTTGGCTGTGATTCTACATAATGGTAAAAGCATAACAGAGAAATAACTTTGTTTATAATTCTAACGTTTTAAAAGAGACTTTAAGGGTACTTAAGGTACTTTTTGTGAGCGATTCCCATTAAAAAAACTAATCGTCAGGTATAGACGCGTAACGTTGCCACTTTTTACTCCCGGTGTATTTATCGGGGAAGTATGAAAAATAGATTTTTTGACTAAACTTATTTATATTTTTTACTTGTACTAACATAAAGAATCACTTACTAAAGTTACTGCCCTTAATAATAATAATGATAACATTTTATTTCAGCGGAACAGAGCGGTGGGTGCAATACTCTGTCTGCCATAATTATAATACATATGAGTTAAATGATAACAATGAAAAATATAACATAAAATAAAATAAAAATAATAAATGTAAAAAATAACATAAAATTTAGGAAATCAACCCCCGGACACTACTTAAAATTTACAGATACTTTTTTAAAATTTACATTGTCGCGCTGCATGAAATAGTTTTAGTTATTTTGAGTGACCAGAAATAAATAGCCAAGTAATCATTTTATAAAAAAATACTGTTCTCCTTCCATTACCTATTTATTTCATCCTTATAAAAATTCTCAAATGAGAGGATGCCTCTGTTTCAGTGAAAGAATTTTAAAAAAATCAAGACAGTTTATCTAAGGTAGAGTATTTTAACAAACTAATGAAATTATACCATAATCGCTTTGCTCTTTAATTTAACTATTTGAAATTTAAACGTTTTTTACATTCGTCGTTCATATCGCTAGTAATACGTAAGTATGCGCCGTTGAAGGAATGAAGAGAAGAAATGTCGACTTTGCATTCGCTAACTCTATTATATCAATGCCAATAATTCTATAAGTTCAGTAAGCGACCCGTCGTTTCCCCGGCGCCGCGTACCGGCTGATTTATCAAATAATATACTCCGGATGTAAATATCAAGTGTCATCTATTTATTTTATAAATCCTCATTTCCCATAGAACAAATAATACAGCGTCATGGAACGTCGCGAAATCAAATTTGTAACTTATTAGAAGCATAACATTATTTGCGTTTAAGATTTTTTTTTAAATCATGGAATGTTACGAACAATCTCTCTTTAAAAAAAATATTACATAACCAAGTATCGGGCATCTTGGTAGAGCGGTGGAGAGATTGACCCTGGGACAAGAAGAGACAAGTTTCAAAGAGTACAATAAATGAGTTTTATTCAGAGTATCTAAAAGGAGCACGTTCGCGTTTTGTTTCAGAGATTTTTTTTTCAGTATCATTAATGTTAGAAATCGTTTTTTTTGTACAAAAAATATTAATCCACGAATAATTAATTAAAATTATAAATTATTAAATTACACGAAATAATCTCTGAAAAGTTCCTTACCTGCAGTTTAATTTATGAATAGTAAATATGTTTACTAACTAACTAACCATCACGCCACTTCTCCACAGGGGTAAGCAGAGAGGACGGACCGCCATATAACTCTGTCTTGGCACACACTCCTTGTTTCATTTATATTCATATATCGTCTCATACATACTCTTCTGTTATTCTGACTCTTCACATGACCCGATTCAAGTATCTGATTTACTTGATTGTGGCATGTCTTTCACGGGCGTCCTCGACTTCTTCTTCCATAAATATGTTTACGTTTGTTAAAATTTGATTTGTAAATAAGGTAGACCGAATTTCTTAGAAGTAAACGTTTTAGTAAATTTTAGTCTATGAAAACTTCTACCAATTATTAAAATATTTTTAAGTACCATTATCAGCATCTCAGTTTATACTTCATTCTTTAAATACTAATTTGACTACATGACATGAATTAGGAAAAAAATGTAACATAATATTTTTTTACCGTCGAGTTGGCTTACATCATATTGTTTGCAATGGTTAAGTCGAACCATAAATTAAAATTCATCGTTTACCATTCTCATTTTCAGAGAAAATTTTTGAACATTTTTTTGTCCCGAAAAAAAATTAAGTCAATAATAAGTATCAATTCGTTTCTTTCAAGCTTTAGAAATAAATTTATAAAGCTTCAGAGCTTTCAAAACACATAAAATTTTATGAAAGTTTAAATTGTTCATACGTGCGGATTAAACATGCTGTATTTCTTGTACTTCGAAGGATAAATACCGAGTCATAAATACGTAATATTAGCTAAGTCTGGGCCGGCTTCTGAGACAAGGGACGCGTCGCCACGGGTAGATCAGGCGCCTACCTGCTGTGTCAGTGATTTCCACGCAGGATCCGCTCGTAACGGCTTCAACACGGCAGTCGTGATAATGAATTGTGTATGAGAAATCGCCTTTCAGCTCGGGGGGTTTCGGGCTTTCTGTGAGGCTCTCAGCTTACTGGCTCCCAGGGATAAGCGGGATCGTCCGCTATTCCGCCAGGCTAATCTTCTAGTCAACAGAAATTACCTATGCTACTGTAAATACTCCGGGGAAAAGCAGAATGAAATCTAAGAGAAAACAGTAGCAAAGCTCTATGATGAACACAAATTAATTTTGTACATGGTTTGTCCATAAAGTATTCCTCCTGATATTTTTTCTAGGAAACAAATCAAGTGTGGGTGTTTTTTAAACAGACGTCGTAATTTGTAAATCAAATAGGTTTCCTATTCGTAGAAAGGTACTCTGATCTTGAACATACCAGGTAGGTACATAAATTATTCTAATGAGATAACATGAACGTACCTACATTGGCACAACCACTACTTATCAATACATTTGGTGAAGCTATTCCTTTCGAGGACCTATGTTTAACCTTTATCTTAGACCACGATTTATAAGAAATATTGATTTGTTCTGGACAGACATACACCTGAATAACACGGGATATTATAATTTTAGACCAAGAACGTCAATATTGAATAGTGAAACTAGTAAACATCACAACATTGAAATTTTCTCAAATTCCACACATCATTTAAAATCTTGTTAGAAACAGCCATAGCTGATGATTCTTTTGTTTACTTTTAATTAAAATTAAAATGTAAAATTAAATTAAGCCAAGTAAAATCTTTAAGCCTTTTTTGTGATATTATTTTGCCTTCGACATTTTAATATTTTCGTTTGTTCGGCCATCGTATCACTATCGTGTTGTTGCATGCACCGACATTCATAATTATAGATAAATAAACATTGTTAAGACATTTTGTGAAATCAAAGGAATGTTTTTTTTAAATGCTGACGGATCCCAGTTCAACTAATCATGCCCTTTCCAAGCTAAAAAAATGAGACAGTATATTTTATAGATTTTTATAAACAACAACACACTCTTTTAATATCTTACAGAAAATTCGTTTATTGATTCAATATTTGTATTTCAACATATTGACTCGAGTAAGTATGAGAAAATAAAACAGCTGCAAAATATTATAACGGGACAAGTATAAGTAATAAAGGGTCTTTGAGGTGATATAATCACAATATATAATGTTTGCCCTTGAGGCGATTAATTTACTAAACAAGACCAAATGACCGTGTCCAAGTAAAATGGTATTAGCGTATGGCGTAGAACATTAGAAATATCAAACACATTAAATCACGATCGAAAGCCCTGCGCCAGTAGGACCCTCAAACGGACTGAGTTCAAATTCCCCAGAAAGATTCAGTTCTCTAATGTTAACGGGTAAGAATTTATTTTTATCTAAAAAGTAAATAGATCTTATAATTAAAAACTATCTTTATAACAATCGTTATTTCATATTATTGTGACAATCTAAGACTCGCCCCTTCCACGAAACCCCCGAAGGGTTTTGTCCCCCATTTAGCGGCTTCGGTAACTCGATCTACTGCACTCTGTTTTTACTTGACCACTTTGTCTGTTAATATTTACCCAAACTTTGTTTGTGACAACCCACATGAAGTTAACCAATTTACACAGTACCCTTAGTGGAAATGTCACAATGTGAGCAGGTTAAAAGTCTCCTAACCAATGCAACAAAAACGTAGTTAACCCTTAAACAAATAAAAGTGAAATACTTCCCAACAACAATTTTCCTGCTTATCTATGTAGACCAATGTATATCCTCAATCTAAATAAAACGTGCATTGAGGAACATCATACGAATATAACAAATAAATACCAAAAATATTGTTAAAACCGTTGGACACATTTACATTGACCGATAAACCACTTGTTATTTAATGCTTTTAGTTTGTTTTACTAACTCTGATTGCCATAACCGTTTAAGGGTTAAAAGTGTCATCAAGGCCTTATTATCTGGAAAGAACTCTGTCATACCAACAGGCGTAGGTGTTTCTTTTGCTGTAAACTTTTTAGGAGTGTAAATAAATAGAAAAGAGAACATTTTTACGATCTTATCACTATCTCAAAAGATGTACATCGTTCCCAAGGGATATTGTAAAGAATATTCATTTAGGATTAAAATATATCAATTAGCAGGTCCTTGTATTTCCGGTGTTAGTAAAGCGGAATAAAGATAACGCGTGATGATTGCTGCGAGCGTCAGATTTATGGAATATTTATGAAAATTTAACGCTTTGAGGATTATTATAATTTAATAACATTCATACGATTTGGGTTAAGCAATCATTTAAAAAGAGTAACAGTTATTTCTTATAAATCTATAAACAGTATTAAATTCATATATAGAGATATTATAAGACCTATATCTACTAACATTTATTTGTTTTCCAGGACTCAGGACTAAAGTGATAAATGTAAATACTTTCATGGTTGATAGCCTCGTTTACAATTAGCTTATGCAAAGTGCAGGAGTGGTTTGCTTGAACTAGGTCAAATTATGCACACTAAGAAATTCAGTTAACGCAATTATTAAGGAATACGTATTGATATAAGAAACACATTACCGATAGTCACTCGTCGGACTAGTAACTACTGGAGAATCCCCATCTTCCGTGACAATATGGGTGAATTATTACGTTTTTAAAGCTTTTTATCATCTTCGTAAGAGTTCATTATTAAGTTAAACTTCTTTGTTTAAACATGTCATCTCTTATGCATCCTCAAATATGAGCATAATCTACCATCTATAATATAATAATTCAAAGCGTGGTTGGCATTTTTTTAATAATATTGGTTATAATATTATCTTAGGCATGATGCTCTCTCTAACCTAATACTGCCCATACTACAAAGAAATAACAAATACTTACATACTCGCTCTTTTAACTAAAATCTTTCTTTACTTTTTAAGTCATACAAGAAAATTAGGCGTCCTTCCTAAAAATGCCTGAACTATATAACCTACTCTCATAAACTCGCTTATTCAACTGAAAAAACTGCCTATCACATAAAGATACTATTTACAAACTCACTTTCCTTACTAAAAACTGCCCATATCAAAAAACTGCTATGTACAAATCCGCTCTACTAAATAAATAAAAAAATGGCTACCTAAGTAACTACTTACAAACTCGTTGTAAATTAGTTTCTCACACTATCAAGCTCAGTCAAAGTGATTAATTTTCCACAGCTCTTGTTTGCGTTTACCCCTAACAAAGGCGAACCGATAGCGCAGAAAGAAAACTGTTGATTTTCCGTCGGAGGGTGATCCTTTGCAGTAGAGAATGGGTAGTGAAATGTTATTAAGTATCATTGTTCGAAGCTTCAGAGGCAAGAGATAGTTTTGTTTTAGACTCATGAAGTTTCTCTGAAAAAGTGGGCAGGCTTTGAAAACTTAACTAACGTAATCCAGTTAACCTGGTCTAACCTAACCTCTCCTGAATTAAACTAAAATTTAATAGTGATTGTCATCAAGTTTGTGTGAAAACTTAAGCAGTTAAAATTCTTTCTAAAAATGAATCGCCTAGAATTTAAGGAACAGCACCCAAAAATACAAACTTTTTCGCTTTCTAATATAAGTAATACCACAAATGATTAAACCTGTTAGTTCTAAAGGGGTAGTTAGGAAAATGTTTAAGGTTTCCAGAAAATATAATTCTTAAACAGTAATCTTGTAAATTGTTTAAGAAATTCATACTAGAATTTAAGGTAAAACGTTCAAATAGGTTTAGGTTAAACGGTTTTCAAATTGCACCTTATGCTGTCATTTTAGTATGTTTTACAAAGAATTTAAAATATTACAAACTTATTTTTTTATTCACTGGAAACCTTAGACATTTTCATAACTGCCCATGTAGAATTTACAGATAAATCATTTGCAGTATTGCTTGTATCATAAAGCGAAAAAGTGACGTTATGCGCCATTTTTGGATGCTGAAGCCTTAATAAAAGAAAAAAAATATATTGGAAAAACACACAGAAAAGAAAAACATATTTAGGTGTAATGAGGATCTCCGCGATGAACCACTTGCGAGGCACTGCATCAGCAAAATGCAATCACTGCAAACGACTGCACAACTGTAAGCTAACTATCCCATCTTTAATTGGATTCTGTTTAAAGAAGGCAGTCATGCATATTAAAATGAAAATTAATTATTGTTTGTTTTGCAATTATGCTATAATTTTAGAATTCAAAGAACCTCATAAATATTTATCTTCTAGTTAAGTTACAGTAGTTTGAGGAAAACTGTAAAAGTTTTTTTTAAAGTGGTTTATTTTAAAGATAATTCTATTTTAATATACTTGTATTACAATCGAAATATCTGAAACATAGGAATATTCATATAAATCTGATCATACAAGTGGCTTGAAAATGTAAACGAAATATCATGGAATCATAAATTTCACAGAAAATAGCTAGATATTAAAAATAACGCCAATATGTCTTAAAACTAAATTTTGATAAGAATCGTATGTTTTTAAACATGCGTTTTTGTTGTTTGCATTATATATAAATATATATGAATGTAACAATATTATGTAATAAAAATAAATCTAGGGAATCTGCAGATTTTAATAATATTTTTGTAAACTTTTTTCCAAAATCTGTTTAAGTTTTGCTTAGACTAAATTTTGCAAAACGACGCTCGCTGGAATAGAAAATTGAGCCCCTTTGAGGGAAACCCTAGAAGCAGAAATAAGAAAAACGATTTGGAAGGTTGAGTAAGGGGCTCAGAATCGAGGCTGCACCGTGAATTTATATTGGCTTACCGCTTAGTTATAAATTAAGCCAATACTATAAATAACTTACTCCACTGAAAAGTAGCTTTTTAAATTGAATCCAATTGAAAAGCGTTATTATTAACTTCTGTTTTTATATTAAGTCAGAGGTGTTTCAAGACAGGATTAAAAAAATAATGTGTGTTGGTTTTTACCAAAATTGGTAATTAAATAGTGTAAATATTAAAATAGGGTGATAGTAGCCAAAATAAAAAAAAAAGTTCCGAGTGGCCTGGCTAAAATAATAAACCCAACAGTTTTATAATGGCCTTGGGCACCGAAACAGCTGTCACTAAAAATAATATCACTGGAAGAACATAATAAGAATATTACATTAATTAGTTTATGTGTTGCAAATTTTCTAAACGAATATTTTGTCAACAATCCACGATTTATTTGACACATTGATTGTTTAAGGTCATATAACGTTTGACAGGTATTGGATCAACAAGCTATTTTACTATTCGTTTTACTCTGATACGACAAGATTTGCTTGATCTTCTTGAATAAAACTGCCATAAAACTATGCATGTGAAAATCACCCGGTCCAGTAGCCTTAAAGGTTGTAAATTATGAAAAAATGAAAAAAAAAAACTTTAAAGATTAATAATAATTAATAATAATTATTAGTTATTATTAATCTTTAAAGTTCGTGAAAACGCAAAATAATAAAAAGTTTATTTTATAAAACGTTTCATGAATAAAATACATTTTAAATTATTAAAAATATTATTTGGTTGAAAAAATTATTCGTTAACTGTAGGTATATTATTATTATACGATTGACAAACTGTCTATAGAGCAATAATAACAAGAAACAAACGGTGAACTTTGGCACTATTACATTTCCAAAGATTTCTAGTTGACTGTTACAAATCAATAAACATATTTTTTTCACAGCGCTTTTATCGTGAGCTATGTAACTGTTAAATTACGATTTAATTATTATACAAAAACAATTAAAACAAAGCGCCATTATGTTGTAATTGTTGTTTCAATTACTCAATTGGGAATACTATTATGAATAAATTGTGAATTGTACAGACTTTTATGATTGAAAAAAAATGAAAAATTTTGATCACGTGCGAAGCCGGTAGTAAAAAAAGAAAAACAAGGAGGTAAATTTTTTTCTGCTTGTTCAAATTTTATGAAAGTCGTAGGAAGAGAACGTATTTTATCTTGACAATGGTTAGCAATTCACAACTTTAACATTCATGGTATAATCGAAGAATTTACAATTAATTCTGACAAAATATATTAATAGGAATTTGATTTCTATTCAATGAGAACATTGTGATCGATTAATGAGAAGGCGTTTGTATTAGGAGCAGTTACGATGCTTTCAATATTATAATTTCTCGTTCCTACGTTCACGAACTGCCATTGGAATATTTGTCCTTCATCGAATTCACAAATTAAGTTTTTTAGATCGTAATGTAATCGTGCTTAAGCAGAATGAAAATAAACCAATTAGGATATTTTTACTTATATTATAATCGAAAAACTTTAATATTACAGATTTTTTAAAAAATAATTGTATTTGTGAAAAAGAATCTCAAATAAAGTTTTCTATGAAAGGTCTAGAAGCAAATAAATAACTAACCAACTAACTAACCGTCACGCCGTTTCTTCGCAGGGTTGTGTGGTATGTCTTTTTTGGCGTCCCCGACTTCCGATTCTATTCACTTTCACTTCATTTATTCTTTTCATACTCTTTTCTTCGCTTATCCGCTCCACATGCCCAAACCATCTGAGCGTCCCTTTCTTAATTCTTTTCATTGCGGTTGAATCAATCAGCCTTGCATTCTTTCCGGATATTCACATTTTAATACAGTCATACATGATTTTACCGTAAATGCGCCTCAGGGATCTCATTTCTACAGCATTCATCTACTTTTATTCTTCCTCTGCCAGTTCCATGCCTCGCTGTCATACAACCCTTGTACACTTATTTTGCTCGGTCGTTCTCTTCACTAAAAGCAATGCTAGTCTCTAACAGACATAACCATTCTTACTTCTGCTGTTCTCTGAGACTAGTGCTTTAATCTCGTCATACCACCATGCGTCACCTTTCTTCGTACCGTGCGTGCTTATTCCTCATACATCTCTAGCAGATTCACATATACTCATTTTTATATGATTCCATGTTTTCTTTATGATTAGCCTTAGACCATCCATTCCTAGCTCATTTAATCTCATATCTACACAATTTCAATTCTTACTTTTCACATTATCGTTTTGCAGTTTTTATATTGGTGAAGAAGATCGAGCTTCTTACCTCCAAGGTGTCGGACCTGCAGCAAGTGATAGGTGAGCAAAAACAACTCATTCATTTACAAGATACCTCCGTTGCCAAGCTGTGCGCGAAGGTAGTTTCGCTCGAAGCGGCCGTCCGTACGACACCGGCGACACTGGAGGGCCAGGGATCCGAAACCAAACAAACACCAACTACAAGCGCGGTTAAACCGCAAAAAAAAAAAGAAGTTCGGAAAAATAAAAAAGAAGAAGTTCAACCTCAAATCAAAATATTGTCTCAAGCAGGCATAACTGAGCCTGAAGACGACAAAAGTGGCTGGGTCACGAAAACCCGAAAACCACGGATTCGAAAGCCTGTCCCTATCGTCAAAGGGACCAAGGCCGACTCGGCACTGCGCGCAGTAGCCCGTAAGTTTTACGTTCACGCCTGGCCTTTCTGTCCAGAAACAGAAGTACAAAGCATTGCGGATTTGATCGTTTGCCAGGGCATCAGCCGAAACCAAGTAGTAGAAGTTGTTAAAGCTGCAAGCCCGCGGCAACTACAGCTCCTTTAAAATTGGGGTACCCGAAGAATCTAAGGACAAACTTCTTAATCCAGAAGTCTGGCCCGCCGGAATTTCTTTAAATAAATTTAGATTTCCGTATTCGAACCGGCAACAAACAAATACTATTCTGGCATAATGGCTAGATTAAGACTCACCTACCAAAACATTAGAGGTGTAAACTCGAAAATGAATGAGTTTACAACGAACTTATTAACTCAAAATGAGGACATTATTGCACTGACAGAGACATGGTTGAACGCCTCTGTCCAAGACGCCGAGCTATTCGACAGTAGGTACGAAGTACATCGGCGGGACCGAGCCAGCAAGCCGAGTGCGAATGCACTGGCGGCCGGTGGCGGGCAGTGCCAACTACTCGAGGCGGCGGCGTATGTATAGCTGTACGTAAGCCGTGCGTGTCACAACGTATTATTTACGACTTAGAAACCGAAGGCGAAAATATTTGGATAAAAAATTACCACTGCGAACAACTTCACTGCGCTTATCTGTGTACGTATATTTCTACTGCACAGATGACAGGAGTACCTCGTATTAAATTTTATGAACATATCGATAATAAAGCAAGTTTCCTGGCCAACAAAAACATTATAATTATGGGAGATTTTAATCTGCATAACAAACCAGAAGATGTTTTGTTAAACCACATTTGTTTTATTAACTCCAATGGACTGCAGCAACACAATTCAGTGCTAAACAAACACAATAATATGCTGGATTTAGTGTTAAGCAACATAAATATTTGTAATGTGACATACAGTGATGAACCATTAGTTAAAGAAGATCCCCACCATCCTACATTAGCCATCTCTCGGCAACCTTGTCAAGGACGCGAGGCAGCAGGCGTGGGACGCGTTCAAACCATTACCGAACGCCACTACCTTTAATATCGAATAGGATCCACTTCAACAAATTTAATTTCAGACGAATCAACATAAATATGTGTCGAAATATATTGTCTCACTTTGATTGGGATCATCTATATAATGAAATCGGTAAACGAGGCTGTAGACTATTTTTATACTGTCTAATGATTGTATTTGATTTATGTGTACCCTTAAAAAAACCATTAAAAACTAATGTTGACTATCCGGTATGGTTCGACAAAAGTATAATTGATAAAATTAAATGTAAAGAATCACTTCGCAGAAAATTCAAGGTTACTAAAAGTAAATCAGATTACTTGTTATTCTCTGCGAAGAGATCCGAATATTAAAAAGAAGATGTCTTTAAAAGAAATTGTACATGTGTAATATTGAAGATGGGATCAAAGACGACTCAAAATTTTCTGGCAATATATTAGATCACAAAAAGCGGGCGGGGGTTTCTCAATTGGACTCATGAACGCTGATGAAATCATACAATGCCCCCAATTAGTTTCGGAAAAATTTGCGGAATATTTCAAGTCAGTATATAATCAAATGTCCCCAAACCTAGATGTCGAGAGTCTCCGGCAAAGAGGTTCCCAGGAACACAGGTTCAATTTCTCTAAAGCTTAATTAATCCTGAGAAACGAAAACTTTGCATCCGGAAACAAAAAGCCCGACAAGGCCACGGGACCAGACGGCATTCCACCATATATTTTTATTAATCTGGGAGATCAGTTGTATAAACCTATTTCATTTTTTATTTAACATTAGTATTTTAAATTCAACCTTTCCCCGATCTTGGGAAACTTACTAGGGGTAAGCCCAATACACAAATCGGGCAGTAAAACAGATTCGCAAAACTATAGGCCAGTGGCGGTATTGTCATTACTTCCAAAGGTCTTTGAATCTATCATTTGTGAAAAATTAAAATACCAGGTAAAATCCGTTTCTTGGCGGAAATCAACATGGTTTTGCCAAAGAAATCGACGGTGTCTAACCTACTTGAGCTCTCACAAAAAAAGTGGCAAGAGGACTAGATGCGAAATACCAAACAGATGTGATCTACACAGATTTTGCTAAGGCATTTGACCGAGTCGATCACGATATACTTATAAAGAAGATGCACAAAATCGGGTTTGACGAACCTCTCATATATTTTTTTTTGTGTCCTATTTAAGAAACAGACGACAATATGTTTGCATCGACGGTTATGAGTCTAGAGAATTTACTGCATTCTCCGGAATACCACAGGGATCAAATCTAGGGCCTCTTCTGTTCTTGATATTAATCGATGACCTACAAGAATGCATTGAACATGCCACTTGCCTGCTTTTGCCGACGATCTGAAGTTGCTTGCGTGGGCTGACGAAAATAAATTATATTTTAACACAAAAAAAAATGTGTATCTATGACATATACGCGCTCAAAAAACCCTATCAAATTTAATTATAAAATAGGGAATGATTTATTGTCATCTATAAGGTCGATCAAAGACCTAGGAGTAGTCTTTGATCCCAAACTTACGTTTTTCAGACCATATATTTGCAGTTATCCACATCGTGCTACAGACTGTTAGGGTTTGTTATAAGGTCTAGCAAACAATTTACCAAGCCTGCAGCGATGACTTCTATGTTCAACTGCATTGTAAAGGTCCAAACTAGAGTACGCCTCTGCTGTATGGGCCCCATACCAAAATAAATATATACAATTATTGGAACAGATCAAACAAAGTTTCTCAGATCGCTTTATCAAAGTCTCCAGTCGAGGAAGGAGTGGGGCCCTTGCAGTAACAGCGTACAAAATATTGAATAATTTGATTGACAATCCATACCTCCTGGAATGTTATAAGTTGTTTGTGCCAAATAACTACTGCCAGGGGGCAGCATCACGATCTGCTGTGCATTCCACATGGCAGAACAGACGTGTTGGCTCAGCACAGCATGACACGGGGTATGGTACTATTAAATAACATGTCTCTTGATATCTTCAACGTAAACCTTGAAGATTTCAAGAGACATGTTAAAAATATCTCTTAATTTAATTTAATATTGTTACTTCTTGTGTTTTGTAAATGGATATATAGTCTGTAAAAACACAAAAAAAAAAAAAAAAAAAAAAAAAAAAAAATATATATATTTTGACTCTTATTGGAGTCTACACCGTTTTCACTTAAGATCACCAGCCGCAGAAGAGTTTACTCTCGTAACTAACAATAAGTGGTCAGTTTCAACCTCATCCAAGCTCTTCAGAAAATTTTGTAGTTATTTTAGAATGGTTTTTCGTTAAATAATATGAAAGAAGTTGAACATTTCAGCAAAAGTTGACTCGTTAATAAACAGTGTCAAAATGTTGAAAGCTTTGTGTTTTATTACTCTTTCTGATTTTTTTCTAATATATATAATTATCTATATAGTTTTCTTTGTCAGAACAACAATTAATATTGTCAAATAACTATGCATATCAACACAGTGACCTTGAAATAATATTTTTGTGTGAAATGTCAAATTGCCCATTTATGAAAATCGTGTAAATTAAAACTTAAAAAAAAAATATCGACAAAAGGAATTAAAGGATATTATCTTGTCAATTTGAAATTTTCTCTTTCTCTAAAATGTGAATATCTTTAATATTATATTTATGATATTTATTTAATTAATCTTCACTCTTATAAGCCTAGTTTAGCTTTGAGTTATTTACTCAATTTTGTTTTGTACGCCCTTTTAAAATTGGTGTGTCTCTTACAAAATTTTATTCGTTTTTATTTCCTTCCGAGAAGATTTTTTAAGCTCCTTGAAAAAAATATATAAAAATAAAATATTCTAGTATATTTATTATATATCATTTTAATATAAAATGAGAATTTGATACATTACCGTTGTTGTTGAAACATCACTGAATGTAATTATTACCTAGTAAAAATCTGCATCTTAGGTTTGGTATCATTCGGTCTCACAATATCCCTCTTGGCAGATGTCCAACTGACTTCGGGCAGTTTGGATACTGATGCGGTATTCACATAAAAAAAATACCCTTGAAATGAGGGATACTTGTGTTATATTAATAGACACAGTGCGAAAGATTGAAATCTCTAGGTCTGGTGCGATCCTGACGTATTGGACCACTCTTCTACTAAGCGACATAGAGGACACACTACACTAGAAATAAATCGGTGAGGGGCGTTTCAAAAATAAATACGAAGAACCTTCACTGGGGATCGGAATTCATTTGTATTCGTTCATGTTCTATTAATTTTAGAAAAATACAGTAACAATTAATCTACTCGTGGGTGAAGTAAACATGTTGAAAACGTACGATTTCACTAAGTATCCGTGAAAATAAATCAAATATCATCAAATATTCACGCCGACATATATCCCAATACTCTATCCGCCAACTTCCTAGCGGCGACTGAGCCAAAAATGATATAAGCCAGAAAGGCGGGTTGAACAAAAAAATGTTCGCCACAAGGCGTAAAGGAGGGCCATAGGGTCGAGTTTGCTGTAGCAAGCCTAGAAAGGTGTTCTGCCAGAGATGTTTATTTTAATTAATGCTGACGAACATATTACTAAAACCTAAAATGTTTTTAAAGAATATCTTAGGAAGTAACGTTAACTTTTAACGTTAAGGTTCCATAACAATAACTGCAACCCTATTTTATGCTCTAATTGTGTAGAAATGAAATCGGGAAATACAGTCAAATATTTAGGAATTACAATAGATAGTCAACTCAAATGGACGAATCATGTAGAAAAGCTTGTAAATAAACTAAGATATTTAACTTACATTTTTAAACGATTAAATAACATAGTTGACATAAAAATAATGAAATTGGTGTACCATGCATTGGTTCAGTCATCAGTATCTTATGGAATCATCGGTTGGGGGGGTATTTATAATACTCATATTAAGCCATTAGAAATATCTCAAAAATTAATAATAAAAATAATGTTGCATAAAAACATTACATACCCCTCCATACAATTATTCCAAGAAGCTGATCTCTTAGATATAAGAAAAATTTATTGTATACAGTGCCTAAAATACATATTTTCGCGAAGTAAACTATTTGCAAAAAATGAAAATCGTTACAGCAACAGAATAAATAATGTACTGGAGGTACCTCTCTGCAAAACTAGACTTGCGCAGAGACATGCATACTTCATTGCCCCAAAAATGTATAATTCACTCTCATTACATTTTAAGTGTTCAAATTCAACTTCCTTAAATACATACAAAAAATGTAATAAAAAACTGGATAAAAAAGCAAAAAGATACCAGCCTCTTCATACTATAAGTGCTAAATTCTAAAAAAATTAACTAACTTATCTGTTGTGTTTTTGAATTTGAAAAAAAAATAAAAAAAAAAAAATAAAAAAATAAATAAATAAAGTTGGTTAAAAACAAAAAATACCAACCTCTTAATACCATAACTGCTATATTTTTTTTAAATTCTTAACTAACTTATCTGCTGTGATTTAAAAAAAAAAAAAAAAAAAATTAAAATGTTTTGCTTAATTTGAAATGTAACTCTTTATTAATTGTAATTATATACTGTTTATCTATTTATATTATTGCTATAGAGAACCTACTATTGATTTATATTAGTATACCCACGCACTGGCTTTTGCCTATGTGGGATTTTTGTTATATCTACATTGTTCTTCCTTATTTTCTTTTTCTTTATTGTTTATAATATGTTTCTTTCTTTTTAATTAATGTTTTTTACTTTTTGTAATCTTTTTCTTTTCTAATTTAAAAATAAAAAATGTATGTGACAAAAAATCAAATAAAAAAATAAAAATAAAAAATAAAAAAAACTAATTTATCGCATAAGAAAATAAAAACTGGTCCGCGCCGCTTATTTTATTGCTGAAAAACCATTCGGAATTTTCGGAAGTCATTTTACTGTGATAATGTTAATGGGGAGGGTCAGTTTATATCAATTTTAAATAAGTATATTACATACATCTTGGAAAATATTTTATATTTTAGTGATTAATCAAAATTAATTCACATGCCAATTTTGGATAAATCCTTTGTTTTTGAAATGCTATGTCTCCTTAAATTAAATTCAGTGTCGAGTGTATTGGAAGATCTATAAGTTTTAAGCACAATACTTTGTATTAAAAAAAAACGTTTTGAAATCTGTGCAATGTATTTATAAATGGTTTTTGATTTTGAATGCTGATAATCTTGAGGGATGAATGAATGAATGCTTTGAGCCAGTCAGTTTTAATTTTAGATACCCATATAAATAAAGGTAGCACAGCGCAAGGCTTTAGAAAATCTTACTCCCTTTCTTAATAGTATGTTTAACCGTCTTGACTTCTAGACCATTTAATGTTCAACGAAATGGAAGCAGCTGCGGTAGTTGGAAGAACATCACATAACTGTCTCGCTGGCTTACCCAGTCGGTGTTTATCCTGACATTATTCCTTCGAGGCCGTTCGGTGTTCAGCAGTTTGGTTTATGAAATAAAAAGTTTTACTTACTTTGACGTCACTCTTCCTGTAGCCATCGTGGATTTTCCAGACGTGCTCCGGGCCGCAGGAGGCAACCTCCTTGCCGATGTCGAAGAACTCCGTGATGGGATTGTTGTCCCACGGGTTGTGCACCACCACTGGCGTACTCTTGAACTTGGCGAACATGCTGGAGGCAAGCATCGTCCGTTCCAGGGAGTAACTATTCAACGCGGTCGAACTTGAACTCTTATGCTCCCAACCTTCGCCGTTCGGGTTCCCGCGATAACGCGGAATCTTGACACATTTACGATTGACGATCTGAAAGTAACCCCGCCGTTGTAATGGTACGAAATGAACTCAACCGACACCGACGCAATGGAAGCTTTGCCGTTTAACTGGCATAAATTATTTAAATGTAAATAGTTGAATTTATCACACATTGGAATGAATAGGACTACAAAAAGATGTTTATTTGAAAATTTTCAAAAAATGCTCTTTATCGACTTTATATTAGTGGAATAATATTTTAACATATATATACACAAGGTCCATTTAAATATGGGTATTAAAGCAACCGTCATAAAAAAAATCACATTAAAAAAAAATCTAGTATAAATCAGCACTGTGCTAATTACACATAATATATTCTGTCGTTTCCCTTTTTTTAAACTTATGTCATTCATTCCCGAGTCAGTTCAGTCACAAATATCCTGACAATATTCGAATTTCTCCTTCTTTCCTCATTATAAGCCAAAAATGTTGTTTGTGCAAAAATGGAGGCTAGCAGAAGATTGAGACTAAAAGTAAAGTTACATTAATTTGAGCAACATTTATGACGTAGTTGGGGTTGTATTGCCGAAAATAGAGGTTCACATTTTCTATCGGATGGTAAACTGAAGTTTGTTAGAATAAATACTTGTGGTCCTATTATTTTCAATTTGCGATATTATCAATAGCTTAGAGAAGAAGGGTAGGTAGAATATTTAAAAGCATTTTTGAAACCTGAAAAACGACTGTGAAAACTCAAAAGAAACTATATTTTGATATTTTTACCAGTAAACATCCATGGAAAGATGTAATTTAGAGATGCTGTTTATAAGAGTATACACATAAGGGAATAATGCTTGACTCATTTTGTTAAACGTTGAGATACAATCGCTGAACTTTAACCAAGTATTTAGTGAGAGTGGGAAATTGCTTAAATTCCTATGGGATGATTATTGAAATAGACAAACTCAGTTTAAATGCTTTCACTTAAGTTATTTATATAACGATTTTGACTATGTAGTAGGTATGTCTCATTTCAAAATAACGCATGAATATGATATAATCCTTTTAGATTATTTTTGTGAAATTTTGGAAAATATATTTACTTTTCATTTTATATTTAAAAATTATTAGATACGATATTAGAGTTTAGAATTTCAACTCGGATTTTAATGAATTTTCAAATATGTTTTATAAAACAAATATAAGCCACGAGAAAATAATGTTTGTAAATACGGTGGTATACAGAACTATATTTAGTCCATTAATGATCCCTTTCGTGAAACTTTCCCGTTCTATAAACTGCATTCAAAAACTTTTTTGTTTTGGACTATCGAATTAATCGAAGTCACATAATCTAAATAGTGTATAGTTTGTTTCAAATACTTAAATTTATTTCAATGTGTTTTTTTTTATGAAAAAAAAGTGAAATGAATCAAGTCGAATTCATGGGCCACGGCGCTCCGAAGCTATTTAAATATTTGCATGGAAAAACAACACAATTTGGCAATAGTATGTATCTTTTGGAAATATTTTAAGGTTTAGAATTCCCTTCCAATATTCAAATATTAACAAAATGATAAAAAAACATAAAATTAAAAACTGAAAATTGGTAAGCGTTAAAAAAAGTAATAATCAATGCCAGTTAATTGCGTGTAAGAGTAAGCAATGGTATGAAAGTAGATACTTTTTGCAACGGTATCGATATATCCTTTTTTAATTTACGGTCGTAAAATGGTTTTTCTTCACAAGCGCCGGTTCTGAAACAAAGAAAAACACACAATATTAATTATCATTCTCCCATACTTTATTTTCAGAAGATCTTAATTTGGCTAAAGGATGCATACATTAACTGAATATATAAAATTAATCCTGGAAAAAATAATATAATTAATAAGGGTATTTTTCTTAGAAAATAAATCTGGGTGGCATGCATAACGTTTGAGTCGAAAAAAAGATTTTTAATTTGAGGGTGAGTTTTGCTTTGAAGTCCAATTTTGAAGCTTTTTATTTTCAGAAAATGCATATTTTTTTAGCACAAATTTTCAGAAGTAGGTTTTTTGATTTTCAATTTTTTAACTGTCTGGTTGATACTGAAAATTGAAAGACTTAATTGACGGGACATTTCAAATTGTTGATAGCTTACCTACAAATAATGGACGTTTTATGTTACCATTTTTTTAATCGTTGCATGAATATAATTTAGATACTTTCTCTCTATTTATGAAGCGTTAAGAAAACTGAGTTTTGAGGTAATTTATTTAAAAATCCGTCTTTGTCTTGATTTAACAGGTTCATGATATATGGTAAAATCAACATCATTCTATAAAATATCTATTTAACTGTCCTAAAATAAGATAAGGGACTCATTTCCCTTACATCGTTTTTAATTAACTGTGCAATAAAACCAAATATTTCAAAAACATTTACAGCGTTACGTTCTCGAGCAAAGTTGGGTCGACATATTATGTTTTGGTTGGTCTATAGTATTTTATCTGTAAAAAGGCAGAATACAATAATAACGCCGCCATACAAAAAATATATATTACTTTAACACGATGTGTTCAAATAACTGGTATTAAGTACGGGTCAGCACCCAAAAATAAACTATTTTTGGCTTTCTAATATAAGCAGTACTATAATGGTTAATGCCAAATGCGCGTGAAATACTTAGAACGAGGTACGATTATGTGTACACAAGCATAATCAGCTAACTTGATAGAAATTAACTTAATCTACATTACTGTAGACCTCGCCCCCAACATTACTCTGCCGCAGCGAAGCGGTGGATACTTTTCCTTTTCTAGTCGGTTTAGGAGATAGTTTCAATATTGTTTCTATTTTTATCGCCATAACAGTGTTGAAGAATTGGCAAACTAAACTTGTTCATTGTTTCCTTTAACATTTTTTTACTTCAATGTGTCTCCTCTCTTACCTCGGAGGATATATCACATATTTTACTTAAGCAAATATAATACTCGTATATGCGAAATGAACGAAATATATAAATATGGTTTAACTGTGTGAAATTCATAAATCTAGGATTAAGAAATAAAGATTCCAGAAAGTATTTTAGTCTCATCTCCTAACCAAATCAAAACATCGTCGTATCTCCTCTTATATATGGAGCCTCATTATTTTGAGCCGAAAAGTCAAAATAAAGCAATTTATTTTACGCAGGGCTTTGGAAAACCCATTTGAATAATCCTCTTTAATAAGTTGTCTCCGCTTGAATTTAATTCGTCTACAGATTAATACATTTCTTAGATTCGCGAAACATCAAACATCCTAGTTTACTAAAATCAAGTGAGATATGAATAATACCTTTACGTAATAAGATTATGTTTGACTGCATTATGATATTAGTTTCATAGTAAGTTTTTTTATTTTTTTTAATCGTTGCATGAATACGATTTGGATACTTTTTTTCTATTTATGAAGCATTTAGAAGGCTGAGTTCTGAGGTAATTTATTTTGTGTCTAGTGAATACAATTTTTTGACTGTTATCTTTTAAATTATTCATGAAATTTATTCGTAGTGGAACTTTAGGTAAAACTTTTAAAAATAGTTACGCTGGTTTTAAAACTGCACTTTTTACTGACATTTTAGTATGGTTTTCGTTGAATTTTAAAGATTTTGTCTTACATTTTTATTCACCTTGGACATTTTCTGCTGCCCATGTATAATTTACAGATAAATCATGTGCAGTATTGCTTCTATTCAAATGCTACAAAGTGACGTTTAGCACCATTTTGGGTGCTGAGCCTTAACCTTTATTTTAAAGTTGATTTAGGTTAAAAGGGAAATATTATTTTATTTTGATTAACAATATGTATTTAAGAATACGAAAAATAACCACGAGGGATATTTCTTTTCGTGTATCTGATATTTTGACAACTGGATAGCTTGTTCTCTTCTAAC
Source organism: Drusus annulatus (assembly GCA_022651775.1). Taxonomy (NCBI): domain Eukaryota; kingdom Metazoa; phylum Arthropoda; class Insecta; order Trichoptera; family Limnephilidae; genus Drusus; species Drusus annulatus. The sequence goes on along the minus strand of JAGWCC010001186.1, from coordinate 7,839 downwards.
CTGCTGGAAAGGGACCGAGAGCAAAGAGTTTGGTATTGAAAGACAATTGATTATTTGGTCGAAATCTTGATTTTTCTCTTTTCTTTGCTCTTTTAGAAATGCTCCCACAAAACAGCTTTCAGCGACTACGCTCGATCTTACTTGAGATTTATTTACGCCAGAGACATTTCATTAATTAACCGCATTCTTTGCAATTCTTTGAATTCATTCGGGCATTTGGGACTTTTGTTTTGGTTTCACACTAATACGTATGAAAACGACGATATTCAATTAGGAGATTTAAGTAATGCTGAAGAATTCTGGAAAAGTAGTTCAAGTGACCTTAAAATTCTGAAGGATTGTATTACATAAGAGTGAAAACAAGATTATCTTTTTAACGAAATGGTATGAAATACGATTCAATTTTCTACAAACATTTTTGTTTGCCATTGCTTGGATTTTAACTTGAAACTTACCTTTTCTAAGCAAAAACCTTGCCGATTGGCCACAGAGGTCCTTAATAAATTTCATACCTTTTTTCAGCGTGCTAATATTCAAATTTGCTGAGATAATTAAATAAAATATACAAAGTAGAAGAAAATTATTTCTACCCCTTTACTGTACGTTCATAGATTCATGCAAAAAATGTGTTTGCAAAAAAAATGAAGATTTCGGGTGGGAGTAAAGGAATTCCACGCTTCTCCAGGGACTTATTGCTTAGCATACCAAGCCCATCTGTATTCTGTGTGATAGTTTATCTATTCACCCCACGTTAGCGTAACACTAGTGGCCAGTATCACGTAGCTTCTTGTCTCGGATGGCGGTACTGGCCTGGTCAAGTGTTCCGAGGAATATTGTCTGACAACACTCTCGGTGGCTAAAGGTCGGCTTCGCCATTGGATTTCACACATATTTCCATCGGTCGAGATAAGTAATGGAAGGAATGAGCAAACACTTTGCGCAAAGTACCAAGAAAAATGCCCACACACACTCGTATGAGACGTTGGCTATTAATAAAGAAATTGTTCAATTAGAAATAGCAACAAAGAGAGGGCCGAAAAAAAAGGAATTATGAAATCTTAATACTTCTTTGAGTAAAGTCAACCAGTTTCGAGTGAAGCTGTCCCTTCTTCAGGGCAGTACAGCGACTTATTTACGATTTTCGCAAATTTCCAAGAAGGTCTCGCAAACAAGAAGGTGTAGGATAAAATTTTAATCAATATTTTGTGTCTGTAAAACAGAGGAATTTTTTTTCTGCCCGTTTTAATGTCCAAGAGATATTTTTACTAAATTTTGAAAAATAAAAAGTTATCGGTTATTTTTTTTTCACAAACGCAGAAAATTAGATTAATTCCTTTCTTATTATGTAATATTTTTACATTTCACATGTACATTATCAAATTCATTAAAAAAAATGATTCAGACGTCAATGATCACTTTTTTTAAATTTAAAACACTAACCGAATTTATGAAAGTGGTTGAAAACATTATAAACGATGTTTGATACAACTTTGAACAAAAAAAAACTATGCGTTACTGTCCGTGTGGGCAAAAACTAATATAATTATAATAATAAACGTGTAGTGTTTCGAAGATTTCAATGAGAAAAAAAAATAAAACTGATTCTGAAAATGCCTCCGCTAAAAGATTAAGCCTCAAAGTCCAACGAAATTCCTATTTCAATTTTGGATGGTTAAAATATTCCAGGCTGGATCTTTCAAATTTCACATTTGCATTGCGTTATATCGTTATAAGTTAAAACTCATTTATTTTTTGTTTCATTGTGATTATCGCACAAGAGTCTCCATTGCTCGGAGCAAGTTTTGGGCAAGTATTTTACGGCATTTTCGATTGAAGCAATGTTTCTAGACTATTGTAAGGGGAGGAAACATGAAGGTAGGGAAAAATTTGGATATTCAAATGTGTTCAACAAACACGACTAGAGCCATTTCAAGCCATGTTTCAATTCGGAATTGTTGTTTTTCTCCAAGACTTTTTAGGAGTATTTACTCATCTGTGATGAGATGCTAAAGTATATAATATTCAAAGAAAAATATTTGTTAGTAAGCCATGTTCCTTTTTTAAATTTTATTTGACCCTGACACGTTCAAAATGTCAGGCCTCTGGGTCTGGAATCAAGCAGCATATCGCTTTGCATTAAATCCATCAAACAAAACTGTGTCTTGACACAGAAACTCCCCCTAGTGAGACAAGTTTTTGTTTAACATATCAAGCAGCTATACAACTTGAACAAAGCTCTCGGCTTACGGCTCCTTACTTAGATGATTTTACACAGCACGCAAAAGCACATTATCACTAGTGTAAAATAAATTTATTTATATAGTGTGTTAAACCTGATATCAAAAGTTTTTTCTTAACTATGTATACTTAATGTATTTTTTTATCTCTAATACGTTTTTTTAGGTGTATCTTTTTAATGCGATAATCCATTCCAACATTTTAATTCGGTATTTAACGTTTTATCTTGAATGGTACTCTTTTTTCGTGTACGTTTTTACAGCAGAATAAAGTTTAGAGTAATACTGTTTTTACCGCTTGAAAACGGGCACGATTTGAAATGTTAAGAGATCCACACGACTTGACACTACAAAAGTTTTCAATCTGTCGACAATTATTCCCAGTGGCGTGGGCGCTGCGAACGGTGATGAATAACTTTCGAGACATTTTGATCAGTTTGATTTTTTCCAAAATGGATTTGTTGATTGTGCAAATACCCTTATGCAAAATAACTTATTTTAAAAATGCATTTTTTTAAATGTCAAACCCTTCTTCACTGGAAATTCGTATTACTGTGTAATAGCGCTGTATTCTATATTTTGGGTATTGGAAAAAATATTGAGTAAGAAAATTCTAGCCAAATTTAAAAAAAGTTCAATCTTATAAAAGGAAGAATTTACTGCACAAACATTAAAAATGTTTTAAAATATTCAAAATACAAATATAAATGCATTTACTTTGTGTTTTGTGCTAATAACAATATGACCCTGCATGTATTTTATATTCATTCTAAAACATGTAAATAATTTACGTATTGTAGAATTCGCATCAATTGGCCTATTGCAATGCGCTCTTTATGCAATTTTCCACATAAATTGCCTTAGGTACATAAATGATCGAGTTTGCAAATTAACTTAATTGAAAATACGTAGGGAGTCATTTAATAATTCCGGGACTGGCCATAAACCACTATACACATTTTTTTGACATTCGTAAATAGTGTTAGTTAAAAAATAATTCAGACTTATTTGCTGAGTGTCAATATATTTATATATATATACTTGTTTTAATTTTCTCTGATGAAAAGTTCAGCAAATAATCAAATTATTTCAAGTACAAATAAGTTCCGTTTTACAATTCGGTTGCGTTTTTTTTCTCACCTAACTTACTATAAAATATTTAATTCACAGCACACATCCTCTATATTAGATATTTATAAAATGGTTTCTTTTTTCGAGGTTTGCTCAGCCTTCCTCTAAATGTGTTTTTTTATTCATTTAGACACCTATGTTTTTTGTATCCAACCAAGCCAACTAATATTGTTCATGAAGTCAATCTTCCTTTTAAATTGTTTCGAAATAAAATGAATAAATAGCTTACCTATCATAATGCTGACTTGCGTTTTAGAAAAGGAGTTTATGATCCCTTTTACTCTGTTTACGACAAGCAATAATATTTCAGGGGCTTAGAAGCAAAAGCAGCAATCTCCTTCATTTTAAATTATTTCTTGGAAAGTTGATTTAACGTTTAATGCACTTTTCTTTTGTGAATATGTTGATAAATTTAGAGATACTTGTTTCAAATTGTTCCTAGCTTAATGAGCACTAACATTTTTGTACACTTCATTCTACATTTCTTTATAATAATCATTCAAAAGTTGACAATGCTATGGAACCGTATTTGGAGATTGCTGCCGTTGCTTCTAAGCCCCTTATTTATAATCGTGGAAGGTTTGTGAAATAAAATCCTTATTCTATTTCAAAATAAAAACAGTTGTTGGTCTCAATGAAAATTCCCTCTGGTTTAAGAGCTAGGAACCGGTTTTGAAATGTAGCATTTATTCAAAACATGTTCTCGCTTAGGGCGAATATCACTTCCCATGTTCTATCGTCACTATTTCGTGTATCTACGACCGTCTAGTGAAATAAACCTTTTTTATTTGTTCCTGCAAGTGGTGCCTTGTTTTAAAATATGATTTCGCGATTTTCTTTGACTAGCCATTTTTTCAAGTTTCTCCTAGCTGACGGACTTGATAAAGTGGATTGTTGAAAATGCAAAAAAACTGACGACTGGTTAATTATCCAGTTTCAGTAGAATTTAATTGAAATAAAGGTAGGTATTAAATGTTTCAAATATGACAAAAAACAATCTTTATAGAAAAAATAAAATAACACAAGTGAATTTATCCATCTGTTACAATAGGGATGATAATGTTTCATTGGCTAAAATAAATGCAACGTTAAAAAATGGGCATAAAATGATTCATAATTAATGTGTTTAAGGAAACCAAAAACCATAAATATATTATACTTAAAGGCCGGTTATTAGCTGAGTGGACAAACGCATCAATCAGAATCTCTCCCGGGAGTCGAGGGTTCAATTCCTCTGCTAGCTAAGTACTTTGTCACTGCACAAGTAACATTTTCCACTTATTGTGATGGTAGTACGAGTTTTTCAAATATTGTCAGGTTATTCGTAACACGGAATTGTTTGCCTTCTTAAAAAAAAAACACCAAAGCTCTATTATAAGAGCATAACATAATAAGTTTTCAAAATTCTGTAATCTTTATGAATAATTAGAGAACCACAAGCGATGAGGTTAAGTATAGTCATCGTGACGCGGTTTACTAGTGATTAACCAAGCACCGTGTGGGGCCATGTAGAAAGTATTGCCAGTGCATAAAAATGGATAAAGGAATTACATTAGGTAGGAATGCACGTATCGAAAAAATAAATTAAAAGTAAAAACTGTTAAAAGTGCCACCTATCCACCTAATTAGTTGTACATCTTTTTTATGTAGAAATGAATAAGAGAAAACTAAAACACAAATTTTTATTTTTTTTATAAAGTTTTGCGAGAGCTTTAAAACATTGCGATAACTTTCGCAAATTGCATAAGAAATCATCATGAATTAGTTGAATGTTAAAAGTGCTAATGTAGGAAGAAAAGCATTTTTCTTAATAATTTTGCTGAAATAAACCGTTGTCAAAATGATAAATGAATTTAATTATTTACTTGATGAAGATGGAGCGGTATTTACTGAAATTTCAGGACTAATAAATACTAATTGAACATGGGCTGGTCAAAATACCACAAAGGTAGATGTTGTCTGAAACTTTATATATTTTCTTTTTTGTTATAAGATAAACAAAAATAAAATACACAAAAGATGATTTTTTACAAAACAAATCGAACCGAGTATATACTCGTATATTATCAAATAATAAAAGTTTGAACATTACCTAAACTTTACCCAACCGGATAACTGGTCATTAAGGTAACCCGGGGAGCTAACATTGTCAATTCATTTTTCGTTTGAATGTATAAAACATGTTATGCACAACTAAACGCACATAAAACAATAAATTGAGTAATAAGATACACTTTAAAAGACTTATTTAAGAGTCAACACTTAAACCTACATACTTTTTGGCTTTAATAACAATTGATAAGCCATATTACAAATGAATTATCTGCTAATTCTATATGGGTCGTTAATAAGATTTCTGAGGTTTCGAGTGAATAAAATTCTATTTTAAAAGTTATATATTAAATTATTAATGAAATGTTTGCTGGAGTTTTAGCTAAAACATTCAAAAATACCTTCGCTGGTTTTCAAAGTGCAACTCTTAGTGAAATTTTAGTGTCTTTCATAGAATTTGAAAGATTATAGTTAAACAAAATTACTCACTGGTAACCTTTAACATTTTCATAACTACCCATAAAAAATTTACAGATAAATCATTTGTAGTATTGCTTGTAAAAGTATGCTACATAGTGAAGTTTAGTGTCATTTTTTGGTGCTGAGCCCTTAAAAAACAAAGTTTTTATAATTTGATAGATTGATATAATTTATATTCTGATTTGACTTTAATATCGAATAGATGTAAATACAAAAAAAAAATTGAAACTAGCAGAACGTAATCGTAAAACTAAAAATGATTGAATAAAATTATTTAAAAAAATGGAGTTCCACTAATTTAACACCAACATTATAAAAACATAGAAAAGCTTTTATGATGATTACGTACAACAATCCCACCGGTCTGGTTGGAGCTCAAGGGTTAATAAGGAAGTTGTGTGAAACATATTATGACTAATATATTATGAAAAATATGGTCATGTAGATCAAAAAAACACCAATTCTGAACATGTTTGTATATATTTCGATATTATAATTCTTATAATTAATAAAAGCTTTTTAAAATTTGGTTAAAACGCCATAAAATATAAACGCTTCATGATTAGTCGAACGAACTTCTACGTCAAATGTACCGATTACGTACGATGTCATGCCGCCTTCATGGAGTTACACCATTTTTTACGTATAACTGCATTTATTTAAACGATGATGAATTGCAGTAATGCTTGTATTTTTACACATCGGGACAATGCAATGGTAATACGTATTATCTTCTGACATTTTAGAAGCTTTTGTTAAATTAAAAAGCGGTAAAATTAAAGAAAAAACACAAACTACGCGATTGACAGCTGGATAACGATAGTTAGAGATATCAAAGATAAATACCGTGTAATGCGCTTTTTTGGCGGGATATACTAAAAGTCCAACGGTAAAAATCTTCGCATGAAAGTTTGACATGTGAGAATTTATAAAAAAATCCCGTTAATTATGTTTGACGGTTAAAATTAATCAAAAAAATAAACTGGAATTCCATGTTGCATATTTTAAAAAAATCGCCCTTTTGAAGGTACACTGCTATTTTCAGGTCTCGAAAATCTAAATGACAAATACCAATTCACTGCATGAATGAAAAACAAGTAAAAAAATATTTTCGCAGAAAGCAATCACTTTGTGGTTTGACATATTCAAAGAAATAAAAATAAAAAACTTCGAATAGGTTATTATATTATTTAAAAAAAAAATACCAACCGGTTTCGCTTAGGCCAAGCATCATCAGGGAATAAAATTAAACTAAATAAAAATACAAAGTGTGCGGTTATATATACATACAGAGGGAGAACAAAATACAAAATAAAATAACAGAACAATGAGAATTTTTTGTTATTTTACTTTTTATTTTGTTCTCCTTCTGTATGTATATTTAACCGGACACTTTGCATTTTTTGTTTAGTTTAATTTTGTACCCTGACTATGCTTAGGCTAAGCGAAATCGGTTGGTCATAATAAATAAAATAATATCCGTGGTCTTTTATAAGAAGTTGTTTTTATCTTCTCAAAAATCATTTAAAAAGTAACGTTAACTATTCTCCTTAATAAAAGTTTTTTTTACATGATTCATTTGACGGGCTACTGCATCCGCAGTGTACGTATTGGTCTACGCATTTGAGTTTGAGCAGAGATACGGCGACGACATTTTATTCCCGGCCAAGAGCCAAACATACATATTTTCAAGATCATCTGGAGAGCATCTGTAAAATGTTTACCTTTTCTATATATGTATATCATTTTTTGGTTGTGAAGATGTTATTATCTATTCAATAGATAGGAGCTTGAAAAAATGTAAGCTTTCTATTCATATAAAAAAATAAACCTGAGAAAGGTATTTGAGATCCAAACTACTCCTGGGTAGGCTTAAATGTAAATGATTGCCTCTAAAAAACCGTTTATTAAAACCAATCTCTCTTCAATGGCGCTATTT
>JAGWCC010001185.1:0-48185 GCA_022651775.1 Drusus annulatus | reverse complement strand
GAAGTAGATGGGGAAGAGGAAAGTTGGGAACTACCTAGCTATTCCGATCTGGTCACCAAACACAGCCAAGGCCATTTCAAGCAACATTTCATTTCTGAATGGTGGTCTTTCACCAGGGCAATACTCACAAATGTGTTATAACACCTTTTTTTTAAATGCGCACGTCGGGTTCGAACCCGCGACCTCTGGATTCGAAGTCTAGCGTCTTACCACTCGAACACGCAGGCTAACGGCCTGCATCAGTGGATAGTTTTTTGTATTTTGGAAGTATGTTTGCGAGAGACGAAAAGGCTGATAGGGATGTTGAAAGAGGGGTGAATGCAGGAAACTCTATTAATGGAGGACTGAACGCTGTTGGCGCTTATAAAAAAAAAATGTGCAAAGAAGTGAAGCTAGCAGTTCGCAATGGAGCGCTCATACCAAGCCTGGTGTATGGCAGTGAGGCACCGAAATGGCAGAAGAAGGATGTAAAAATGAGATCCCTTATGCGTATGTGGGGTAAAACTATATATGACCTGGATGACAGCCTGCATGATAGGACTACGAATCCAGAGGGCGCGGGTTCAAACCCGGCGTGCGCAAATAAATTTTATTTAATAAATATGTGTCACAACACATTTAATTGATGTAAAATAAAAATATAGTATATTTGCGGCACGTTCCAGAGTGGTAGATACTCGTCTCTAAGTATTGCCCTGGTTAAAGATCACCATTCAGAATTGAAACGTTGCTTGAAATGGCTTTAACCGTACTTAGTGACCAGATCTGAATAGCCAGATACTTTCCAACCTTCCCCTTCCCCTTCCTCATCTCCTTCCCCTCCCCATTACCTTCAGCCTCATAACATACCCCTATTGGGGATGCCACAGTCTAACTGGCTCTAGACGGTTGGGAGCAGTTGAAGCTCTTGTGCGGTATTAATGTAAAATATATACGAGGCCTGTTCAAAAGAAAAGGTGAATTTTGAATTTTCGCAGGCTGTGTAAATTCGACTATCGATTTTTTTTTGTTGAGTTGGTACACATATGTTTATCATATGTTAGCATTATCAACCATTTTGGATTAGTGGTTTGTTTTTAACAACTGGAAAGGTTAGTCACGTTTTTGTGTGTTCTTCGATTTTTCACTTTTGAAAAAATGTATCAAAGAATAAAATCCATGATTAACGTAACGCACTTAAAATGTTGACTGTGGCATTCGGCGAGTCTACTTTGTCTCAAAAAAGTGTTTATAAGTGGTACAAGCGCTTTACAGAAGACCGAGAAGATGTTAATGACGATGAGCATCCTGGAGTTGTGGAAAAACAAATCATGGATTTTATTCTTTGATCCATTTTTTTTTCAAAAGTAAAAAGTCGAAGAACACACAAAAACGTGACTAACCTTTCCAGTTGTCAAAAACAAACCACTAATCCAAAATGGCTGATAATGCTAACGTATGATAAACATATGTGTACCAACATAACAACAACAAAAAATCGATAATCAAATGTACCCAGCCCGCGAAAATTTAAAATTCACCTTTTCTTTTGAACAGGTCATGTGTGTTAATTAAATTGAAGTTATTTGGCACGCCGGCAACTATGCATTATTCAATCATTTTCTCCAAAGTCATTGTTACCCATTCCACCATAATATCGTAATTTAGTATCGTTATTTAATAAACATATTTTTTACCATTTAATGCCTTTAGCATATCGAATAGTAAACGGTCAACCATCATCTTTGCAATTTCAGGGGTGGCTTTGTGTTTCACAGATGGCTGTTTTTTGGTATTTCTTTTTAGCGGTCTCCTTTTCGGGATTTTGGAACCCGGCTTAATGAAACATAAATGAAAAATTGAATATACCTAATAAACCGTAATATACCACGGCTAGACGTGTCTTCAAATAAAATGTGTAGGCAATGCAAATACCAATACCTTTTTTTTTCTTTTTGGTTTTTTCTTTATATTTCTTCTTCGTACCATTCCGAAGTTTGTCCAATAGAGCACTGCTAATTTAATTTATAAGTAAATCACAATTTGGTTTCTAGTTGCCGATTATTAAACAATGACACTAGTATATTTGTAACGTCATTGTTATCAAAGATGTTTTCTGCGACAACATTTTGTTGCTTAGCAACCGGTTATTTATGTAGGGCGAATTTGTTTATTGAGTCTTTTTTTAATTCATGTAAGTGTGTATGTATAGGGATTGCAACCAGAGTTGACATGGACAAAGTACTCACACAGATGCATTGCCCGAATACAGCATGTTTAAAAATAATTGTTATTCTAATTCAGAAAAGAAAATTCCACTGAAAAAATGGTCTTTTTTTAAAGACAATATAAGAAAACATTTTTAATATTCAAATTCGATGATTATATACATTTTTTGTCGTCTCCTCGCTAATAACAATAAGTGGGGATAAGAAAGCCAAACGGCTGTTTCTCAGTGGCGTTTGGAAAGGATATCACTTTCGGAAGTGTATATATACTCGTATATATCAAAAACACGCTGTGTTGACAAAATTATTTATAGCCATGTACAATTAATAACCATTTAGGTCAATAGAAAAACAGGTGGTATCAATGTTTGTGTGAAAAGCATAGCTACAACCTACAACTAGTACCATCTTTAAAGCACGTTTTCGACATTTTGTGTATGCATACTTTTAATCTTAGTAATATACTTATAAATACAATAGATTGAAAGAAACTAAATTATCAATACTAGAAAATATCAAATATTCATGATATAATATATTATACCATTGTACTGGTTGATTCGAAAGATGTAGATTTCAATTCAAAAACCATTCTTATGAATGGAGTGGTACTGTAACTTTATGAAACGCTTGTTGTGCAGATGTGGCGCATGGCAACTTCTCGGTAGAGTCGGGCGCGGCGCTGCCGGCCTCCGCTGGTGAGGAGACCACCGGCCGCCCCAGCCCGCCCGTGTCCACGGTCAAGCAGCAGGACTCCACCTACCTGGCCGTGGTCATCTGCGTGCTCATGGCCGTCATCCTGCTGCTCGCCTTCGCCATCTTCCTCATCGTCAACCGCCACCGCCGCAGGAAGTGCTTCGCCAGCCCCCTCGCCTCCAAGGCCACCATCCCCACCGCCGCGCAACACTTGAGCGCCGAGAAGAACAACATCTCTTACAGGTATACATTTTAGGACTGTATCAAAATACAACTTGCCGTTGGAAATAACAGCTATATTCCGTCAACGTCCAACGCTATTGACGAAAATTTGCGCCAACAGTTGGATAATTAAAATTCAATTACTACATACGAATATTATTCAACGCACTTAAGCGCCCAATAAACAAAAGGTGTAAGAGTGTATACTTTGTGAACGATACTATGCGTAAGTTGGGCTGATCTTTTGCTTGCATACCTCCCTACTAGACGTCTTTGTGGATTTTCTTATCCGAAACGGCCGATACGTAGCGCGTGGCGTCAAGCGAATTTACCGGTGGCATGTAAAATATAACTATATTTTCGTAGGAAGCAATCACTTTGTGGTTTGACATATAGAAATGCAAAAATAACTTTACTGAAAAAAACAATATAATAACATTTAAACTTTAATAGAACAGAGAGAAAGAGACAGATAATGTGAATTTCAATTCATATTATCTATCTCTTTGTATATTTTATTTAGTTTCATTTTATACCCTCGCGATGCTTAGGCTAAGCGAAACCGGTCGGTCATAAAAATTAAAATAATATCCGTGGTCTAATATAAAGTTATTTTTTTCATTTCTTAAAAATATATCCGTTATAAAATAACACTCTCAACAGAACCAACGATCCAACTGTTTTGATATTTATATCGTCGCGTCAATGTCGGCGTTATTTCTAACGGTTATATTCAACAGTTAACAATTGCCAAAGGTACCAGCGGTGGCGTTTTTTAGAATTATCGTCGAGTACTACATACAACTGCCCTTTTAAATAAGTCAAGCTCCTTTTAAAAGAAGAAAAAGCTGGAATCCGAACTTAATCTGTCTTACCTGTTAAATAGCAACGTATCCATCCACCTCTGAACATATTGGCCGTTGGAGGTTTGCTGATCAGCGAGAGGCTTTAATTCATTCCCAACATCGTGTCTCATCCAACAAGGCTTTGCAGGATCGACGACATGGAGGAATACACCAGAGACTCGCGGTGCGGCAACTCGGGCGACATGTCTACTCTGCCCGTCCCACTCATCAAGAAGACGAAGAACGACTATGGGACCGACGTGAAAATGGATGACTACCGGGAGCCGTACCAGGCGCTGAAGTACGCCCCTTACTACAGCTATAGCTCGGTCGTCATGGAGATGAGAGACATGGGTGCCGATGACTCTAACGCATGCATGTCAGGTGAGTGTTCACTTAAATTAGTTATGGCTCAGTTGATGGCTGGGGTTAAGTGAAAGTTTTGTTGCAACTCTCAAAGGAGCTGAACCAGGCTCTCATAAATGCTATGAACATAATTCAGTAACTAACACTTTGTTGATATTTTAGAAGTTCCTCCCATTCGACTACGAATCCAGAGGTTGCGGGTTCAAACCCGGCGTGCACAAATGTATTTAATTAATATGTGTCATAACTCATAACACATTTAATTCCTGTGAATTAATATATAGTATTTTGCGGCACGTTCCAGAGTGATAGATACTCTAAGTATCGCCCTGGTTAAAGACCGCCATTCAGAATCGTAACGTTGCTTGAAATGGCTTTGGCTGTGTTTGGTGACCAGATCTGAATAGCCAGGTACTTCCCAACTTTTTAATTTCACTCTCCACTACCTTCAGCCTCACAACATACCCCAATTGGAGATGCCATAGTCTCCCTGGCTCTAGGCGGTTGGGAGCAGTTGGGATTCTTGTATGATATTCACAATAAAAAAATAAAAATAAAAAAAAGATTTTTTTTTAATGTCGTTTTTATATAACGTTTTGATTTGTGCGGCAGATGGCTCCACCTACGACTACGCTGTGCCGGAGATTGGTGCGGCCCCCTTGCTGCCGCTGGTGCCCCCCCCGCCCCCAGCCCCCACCTCTGACCGGGAGAGCCAGCACTCCGGAAGGTCGCGCTCCATCACTAAGGTTAACTCCCGAACTATTTCCTTACAAATTCAGGTTTCTTATTCTATCTTCATCATTATAGTTTGTATAATTTTGTGGTTGGTGGGATTTCAAAGAATGGTTTTATTATTATTTTTAATTTTTTATATTAACGGACCATTGTCCAATTACAAAAAATATACACAACACAAAATGAGTAAAAAAGAACAGCACACACATAATATTTTAATGAAGCAAGAACAAAAATAGGACCAAATACACATTTAATAGAACATTCAGGTCAAAGCCTGAACAAGGTTTTGGACCTTTGGTAGCCAATGATGTTTTACTGATGATTTTTTATTTTGATTTTATGGATTGTTTCGTAATCCTCTACTAACTAGCTGGGGCTTATTCAAATACCCCTCATAATGTCTATCTGACTAGTACTGCGGCTCCTTAGGCCTTATTACTATCACCATCTGATGGTTTCATTTGACGGCCTCCATGGTCGAGTGGTAAGACGCTCGACTTCGAATCCAAAGGTCGCGGGTTCAAACCCGGCGTGCGCCAATAACTTTTATTTAATTAATATGTGTCATAACACATTTAATTCATATAAAAAATAATAACAAGTATATTTGCGGCACGTTCCAGAGTGTTAGATACTCTAAGTATCGCCCTGGTGAAAGACCACCATTCAGAATCGAAACGTTGCTTGAAATGGCTCAAGCCGTGTTTGGTGACCAGATCTGAATAGCCAGGTACTTCCCAACCTTCCTCTTCCCGATCTCCTTCCCCTCCCCACTACCTTCAGCCTCACAACATACCCAATTTGGGGATGCCATAGTCTCACTGGCTCTTGACGGTTGGGAGCAGTTGAGACTCTTGTGCGGTATTCATGTAAAAAAAAAAAAAAAAAAATTGACTGAGTTCAATTTTACATTAGTGTTTTCTTAGGGAAAAGAAACTAGCAGATAAAAACCCGCTACCGCGTGGTTTAGTCACGACACACACATCGAAAGAAGCATAGTGAGTAAATCGCGAAGGACCGTAATCGGAAGAAAATTTCGAACTTTTTTATGTGCAATTTTTCCATCGAACGTGGCAGAAGACGGCTTATGGTATTAATACCATCAGATTATAATTTATAATTATAACTATGTAATTATAATTTGGCTGCATGCGTGCATATAAATTTATTATTAATACGTACTTGATGGAAAATTCCTCTTCACCTTTATGATGAATAATAAATAAATTAAAAAATTTATTGTCCATGTCTCTTTTTCAGTCGCCCATTCAATCTGAGGTTCTCGCTTCCTTGAAACGAAGACTGGAACAAACATCGGTTCCGGAGTTCCCGAGGCATCGTTTGCGAATGCTTTCTAAACTTTCCGAGGGTGCTTTTGGAACGGTAAGCAATTAAGGCTTCACATATTCACTATGTATTGGTAACTTTTGTTATAATACATTATCCCTACGCTTCTGCTAACAAGCTTATTGAAGTAACTTAGGGGCTGACAAATGTGCATAAATAAGAAATTAATAAAATATAAAGATATTCGAGGTCAAGTTGAATATGACTCATCTATCTAGTCCTTTACCTTTGAAATCCACTCTGACTTTCTTTCTTAGATATATTAACTATGAACTCAATCTACCCATTGAAAACATAAACTATAACTACTCGATGAAAGAAATAAACTTAATAAAACTTTCAGACCAAAGAATTATTGTCGACTTTAATTTTAAAAATTTCTATGGTAATATAGACAGCATATTGAACCTTATTGCCTTTCATATACCAACGAGAACTACTCAATCCAAAATTCTATTTAGTTGTAACAATAATATCAGGACTGAGTCTTTCAGATCTTGCCTGTACTTAGATTGCATATAGTTGGTAATTCGTACGCAGAGGTGGCTGATGTATTTAACTGCATGGAATGTAGATACAAGGAGGCTATAATATCATATATCTTTAATCAATATTATTTTTAATGTAATCAAAGAAATACAATGTACATAATTTATATGTTTACTATTCTTACTTTTCAAGTGTACCTTTATAATATATATGTAAAAGCTTACTTGGGCGCATATAGGCTTCATGCTCATTCTCACTATTTACTGAGTGATCCTACATCATATTGTATTAGTGTAGAAGCATATTGATTTAAATCATGTTTCAGGTTTATGTGGCAGAAGCTGATGGGATTCCAGAATATGGATCCAACGTTTGCCTGGAAAAACGTTTGGTGGCTGTGAAATTTTTGACCCAAGATGCATCTGAGAAGCAAAAGTAAGATTATTCAAATATTTTTGTTTATTTATGATTTTTCCTTGACACGATGACAGAGAATATAAATTAAAACAAACAAAAAAATAATGCCCATAGTTATGAAAGTATCATCCTTATTTGAATTCATATCAGGGTACTAATATATTTTAATATGTAAATCCTGGCAACAGTAATTAGTTGAGAATATAATATATGTGGGTTTGTTGCCAGGGAGGAGTTCTCTCGCGACCTGCGCATCCTGGCAGCCCTTGAGGACGAGCGGCTGGCGCGCGTGCTGGGCGCGTGCCGGCGCGGCGAGCCCAACGAGCCCCTGGCCGCCGTGCTCGAGTACCTGGAGCCCGGCGACCTGCGGCAGTTCTTGGCCGGACGCAGCCTGGAGCCCTCCACGCTGCTATTCCTGGCTGAGCAGGTGGCCGCCGGCATGAAGTACCTCGAGTCGCTTAACTTTGTGCACAGGGACCTGGCTGCTAGGTGACTGTTATTTATTTATTAAAAGAAGAGGGAACAAGCGAAAAAATACATCAAACAGAGACTCATAGGAGTAGAGATTGATTAGATAAACATCATAAATACAACAAGAAAGATATTCTCACATACAGAGGTTTTACAGATAGGATAAATATATATATCCTTTGTAAATATATCACTGATTAATAAAATTGACAAGGAAATATCCAAGTGCTTTTGCTAATTTTTTTTTGTTCGCATCTGGGAGTTTTAATTCTTTGGGTAATGCGTTGTATTGTTTATATGCAATGTATTGTAAGGAGTTAATTCCAAATTTAGTTGTGTGGGTAGATAACGTTAAGTGTGTATGATTTTGTGATTGTGTTTTGTGCTGGTGTATGTCGTAATTAAAGACTAGTATGTTGGTGTGTGAAGAGTGATGAATCATTTGTAATATGGCACTATGACAATTTGATAAAATAGTTCAACGTATTTTTACTTCTTTCAGAAATTGTCTCATGGGTCAAGCGTATCAGATCAAGATATCAGATTTCGGCACCGACAGCGAGCTGTATGTCGCGGACTACTACAAGGTGGACGGGAACCTTCCGCTGCCGATCCGCTGGATGGCTTGGGAGTCGGTGTTCCTGGGCAAGTACACCACCAAGACGGACGTGTGGGCCTTCGCTGTGACGCTGGACGAGATCCTTACATCGTGCCAGCAGGCGCCCTACGAGCACCTCTCCGACACGCAGGTGCTGGAGAACCTGGCGCACCTGCGGCGGGACAACGGGCGCTTCCGGCCCCTGGCGCGCGCCACCACGTGCCCGAGGGACATCTACGATCTCATGCGGGAGTGCTGGCGAAGGGACCAGCGAGAGCGGCCGGCCTTCACTGAAATTCACCTGTTCCTTCAAAGAAAGAATCTTGGCTACTTACCGGCGTGACAGTGCGATGACACGACGAGTGCTTGCCACTTTGTTTGGGATAGAATCAAAAGCCATAAATCTGTGTATGTCTAGGACCAATGTTTTTTTACCGATTCTTTAAATTAATTGTGAATTTGGCTATTTTTTCAATTGAATTTTTTTTCAATTCAATGGTTTTTTTTAATAATTTTAAACATAATCATGAAGATATCTATTATTATTGTAGCCAATAATTTTTTTTTATTTTTTTATTACATATACAACGTGTATACCTTCTACAGGGTTGGGCCGGACAAGTGTCGCATGCTTTATCTACACTTGTTACTCATTATTTTTACCTTCTCATAGCATTATAAGAATGAGAAGTTTTCAATTGGTGTAACATATGAGACAATCAGCAACCTCACCAACATTCTTTGATGATCTAAAAACTTAACATCACAAGCAACTAACGCAGGCACTCAGCGAGACAAAGAAGTATTAAAGACCTCATCCAGCATGAAGGTGTGGTTTGTATATATTTGTGTACCCGGATGGTATCATGGTCTATGAATCAATGGCTTGGTATTACATACATACGTTAGTTAATATAAAGCATCGATGTTCTCAACTTGTATTATATTATTTGGATGAACCTGTTTGTTGTACAAGTTCTTGTATCTTTGTTAATGTGTGTTGAAGATTTTCCCCAGGGAAATAGACATTTGCTTCATTACGACATGTTATCAAACTTATATTTTTACAGTGACATTACAAACTTACAGACACGCTTTAAAGCTCTCAAAGTGGCAAGCAAAAGATGCAATATTTGCATACTTTTATATCATCAGATATATATTTATATAGAGATTGTATATATATATATGTAAACAAATTGCATAAATAAGATACAAAGTGCTCTTGTGTGTGTTAAGAAAGTGTTTCCATTACACCGCGAACACTAGTAAAAGCCAACGAACAACATTTCATTCCTAAGTACACGCAAATTACTTATTATTTTAAAGAAAACGATTATTTCCACTGTTTCCTGAAGATTTTAAGCGCTATTCGAGAGAGTGAGATGGCGAATGTAGCAACACATAAGTATAAGAAGGTCAACCTACTGGCAGTAAGTCCTCTTATATGGCGTTTCCTATTTGTTGATGTAGGATGTAGTATTTGATGCAACGCTATCTATTTCGTTCATACACACATATTCTTTGAACGTCTATCTTTGTCATACATGACCAATGTTTGCATAAAGAGTTTACTGGGAACAGAAATGTGTTGGTTACTCGCCACATTATGTGTAAATATTCAAAGACAACAACTTGTCTATATGTTTGCATTGTCATTGTATTTTTTCTTTTTTTTTTGAAAATATTATTCCAACAAATGGTGACTTTTAATATTAGAAAAGCTATAAGACATGGTTTTCTATGCTTTTGTCAATTCTGCGTTCAAAATCTATCTTCTAAAATCAAAGGCCCTTTAACTGAAGCTTCCGATTTTCGCTTAAAACTTCACACTGTCAGATTCACTGTCTTATTTGTAATTATTTGTATGTAACAATTTTGGTTAATTTCCCATTATCTGTAAATGAAGTATTGACATATTGTTTTTTGTCATACAACAGAAGTGTATTTAAATGTGAATTATGTAAATATTATGTTACCTTTGAATTATGCTTTCTTAGTGGAATCATTTGAAAGAATAAAAGTCATTGTTGGAATTTAGTTGGAATAATGTTGGAATCAATATATCTATAATATATCTACCTACTTTAGTATATTTTCTCTGTGGTTGGAATATTATTAATATGAAACCGATTCAAATATAAGCTGTTGATTATATTATGTCTGAATGGTTCATTTAAAAGTTTTAAATAATAATTTAATTATGGATATACCATGGTGTTAGTATACTGTTTTCTAATGTGCATCTATTTCCACCTCTTTTCTTACCCTGCGTTTTAAATAACTATGAAATTAAGAGTCATCTAACAGAAGAGTGACCTTGTTCGCATACCGCTCTAACTCTTACATACACACCCACAGAATCATGTGTATATATGCATCTCTGAATCAATCTATGTGCCAGCTCCCAATATGACATCCAAGCTATTTTGTTATTTGTGAAGACGCACAAAAAAAAATTGCCTTGTAACAAGCAAGACCTGTTGTATTCTGTATATTTTTAAAAAATCTTCACTCAAAGCGACAACAGTCGTCATAATACAATTAATGCGACATTGCAAAATTACATCAATTTGAGACATCAATTTACAAAAGTTTTATTTAAGTTTCCATATGAAGCAAACACTTTGTAGTGTGACGTTATAATTTTAAAATTAAACAATTACTTTGTACTGCACCATTTGATGTATACTAATGCCGAAATGGTTACGCTACCACCATAGCTTATAAATACTAACTATGTATAGTAAGGATTACAATGGTTTGTTTACATTAATTTTAAAAAAAACAGTGAGTTTGATAAAATACAGGACAGAACACTAGAAGAGGGGAATTTTTATCAACTGGGATTTAGGAAAGGGCCTTTGTATAAATTACATACATTAGAATGTATTTAAGTGGTGTAATACAAATTGTTTTTTTTCACAATGTTTTTTTGTTTTTATGAATTCTCTGATTTACTTTTAATTTTCTGAATTTCCTTTTTCATAAAATATATGTAAAAGTGCATTTGGGATGGTAAGATTTAAATCAAAAGTTTTGTTTAAAATGTATTGCATTGGCCGGAGATTTCTCCGGTTCGCCAGTCGAAGCGTGCTCTAAGAATAGTATTGATGATGATCAGAACATATATTTTGTATAGAGCCGACAAAAATAACATGTCCTTCGACATCATGACTCTAACATACTCTAATAAAACATGTATTTGTGGCTGGTGCCTTTTGTATTCAGTTATTATGTATACTAAGGTAATGTTACATGGGCTAGGACCACCCATCACATTGTATATAATAAACTAGAAGACAATATTAATTAATAGACTCGTACATTATTATGCTGTAATAACTCTTCTTGCTTGAGAAGAACATGACGGCAAGCAGTGCCGAGCACCAAATTGTATATAGGTATTATATTACAATGGTTTGAGGGAAGTTATTGTCTGTCTTGCACTGGCTGACTTAAATATATTATATGTGTAAATCAAACCGTGCAAAAGAAAGTATACTTTGTAGTCTCTTATACTGATACCTAGCTTGTTCATATAATGCGGTTAAAGGGATCAATAATCACATCATAAAGCTGCTTTTTCCAAAATTCAATTGTTACTTCATTTATTTTCTAACGCCTTAAATTAGTAGCGGGGAAATGCAAAACTATAATTATCGTTATACTCAGTTCATAGCGCTAAATGGAAATTATATTTGATTATTGCTTGAGCAGAATCGTCACGTTACTATTTTGGTAACTGTTAGTTCATAGCGGAATTTCATTGTAATGATATAATTAAAACTGATTCCAAACTTTATTCCGCTTTATACTGTTGGCCGCGACATGCTGAAGCCGGTGCGGTCTAACAACAAATAGTTTAAAATTGATTTTAATGAAATAATTTCAATGGTATTCCGCCATAAATTGACAATTACGCATACATAGTAATATAATTTTCCTGTAAAAACATGCAGAGTATTTCAATATGTAAATAGCTCGTATTACGTATGTGTTGCTTTGTACATTTCCTCTCACCTAACGAAGGAAGGAGAATTTGCATTTATTCTCTCGGTTCATAGATTTTAGCTTCTAGGGATTGAAAGATAGATTATCAAGAAACTGCCTTCTATTGTTGATAAATTAATTATATTTACAGTTTTCTTTAAATTTAATCGAATAACTATTGTGATATTTGTTTACGTTGTCATAAACTATTAAATAAATTATTGTTCAATTACAGAAATATTTATTAAACGGAGATAGAAGTAGGTATGTATAATGATAAGAAATTTGTAAAAAAAATCATTTCTTATTATTTATAAAAATTATTCATGAATAGATTAGTTGTAAATATATTGTATTGTAGATAAGTCTAAGCTTAGTATTCACTTTTGAAAATAAGTCAGTTAGACATGTACTTTCTTATACCAATATTATCAATAATTATTATTATGGTTATGTATATTGCTCTGAAACGATTGGTCGATCTTGTTGCGTTGGCCTCCAGACTATCTGCAACTTCAGATAAAACACTTTCTTTTCTTTTTATTCATGTTGCATCAGCACTTTGACAGCGTTAATATATTTGCAGTCTGTGCTCAACTCTACAGTGCTGTTATTATTTAGTGCAGAGTATAATTCTACCTTCCTTTTTGTTGAACATTCTGAACACTCAGTGCGAGCCACGGTCTATTTATGACCAAGGCGGCAAAGGCATTGTGTGTTTACATTTATATATTGTGGTGGGTGTGCATCAAGTTGTTTTACTGGATATTAGAAAGCAACGAAAGATATTTATTTGGTTATAAATGCAAACATACTTAATAGTGAGATGTATCTACAAAAACCAAATCACACATGTATAAGATATTTGTTTGAAAACAATTGGTTGAATTAATATTTAAGTAAGATATGTAATAATATATAGCACTTAGAAACTAGTCATAGTATTAAATTTTATATATTTCATTAACACAGTACTTGATAATGATCAGCTAACTTGTTTCATAACGTTTCGAAAACTATTGGAAAATCTACTCCATCTTATGTGGGTCTCGTATTATGTTACTTCCTTTAGTCTACAAATATTTTCCCGACACCTGAATACTATGAGAACAATCATTTCTCTGTTGGTTCACTCATGAGGTGAAAGTAGGGGAAGAGGTGAACTTAATTTACTATTGTTGTTCTTTATCACATCAGAATATCTTCAGTTTGATAATGTTTATGCACAACACATATCGATTTTTTTTAATGTAAAAATGTACCGGGTTTGTATATTAATATAAATTACCTACGTGCATAATATTACATTACATCATACATGTATGTATTATGTATGATTGTATAATATTATGTTATAAGTTAAATCATAGACAAAATAAATACAAAAGTATTTGTAGTTGTTCCGTATGATTGTAGACCATGTATTTTCTTTCCATGTAAATGAAAAATTTTGTATAAATAAATCTACTGCTTTTGAAAAATTGGTTTATTTTCTCTCCATTTAGTTTTCCCAAATGGCGATAAAATTCAGTCAGCTGTATTGAAAAACTTATAATTACACATTATAAACTGATGAGGTTCTCTGCAGGTAAGTTTGACCATAGCCCGAAGAAAGAATTTTAAAAAACAATACCACCACTATTAAACGTGTTCCTGGTTGGAACAAAGCATTGAAATCTAACAAATGATCACGCTGTTTCTCCCGAGGATGTTGGACAGAAAAATAAACGGTTTGCTTTCTTGCCCTTAGTGCAATACCCTGTTCGAGCACGAAGCTACGTCTGCAGCGCCTCAACCAGCCGAACCCTCTGGCCACATACAATTAGTGGCAGTTTTGTTGACTACATTGTATGAGGTAAGGTAAGGTTATATACAGCCGTCTTTTATATAAAATGATTTTTGCCTTGACCAAAGAAATGAATGTTTCCGTGGATAGCTTCTTTTTACTTCGTGGTTTTGAAAATTCTATTTTTTTCCTTTCTTTGAATATGATTTGTTTGGACTTGGATGATATCTTCACCTATTTATTCTTCTGGTAAGATGACGTATGCGAAACATTTATCACACAAATCCTTTCTCAGCGTGTAGAAAGATTTATTGAAGTCACTATGAAAAATGGTACGGTAGTATGATAGCTTTTCTGGGTTAATGTTATCAGTGCTACATTTTTTTATAAACAGATCGTACAAAGGTCACATGGCAAATACTCTTTCATGGTGTCTTTTCGATAATAATGGGTCGGTACTCTTTAAAAGAGTCGATGTGTTCGACAACAAGATCGCGACTGCTTTGAGGCCGCTTTATACCTGGTGAATGCCTCCCAGGTTGTTTCTTTTATATATATATATGTATTTTTTTTTTTTTATATGAATACCGCACAAGAGTCTCAACTGCTCTTAATCGTCTAGAGCCAGTGAGACTATGACATCCCTAAATAGGATATGTTGTGAGGCTGAAGGTACTGGGGAGGGGAAGGAGATTGGGAAGAGGAAGGTTGGGAAGTATCTGGTTATTCAGATCTGGTCACCAAACACGGCTAAAGCCATTTCAAGCAACGTTTCAATTCTGAATGGTGGTCTTTCACCAGGGCGATACTTAGAGTATCTATTACTCTGGAACGTGCCGCAAATATACTTTTTATTATTTTTATATGAATTAAATGTGTTATGACACATATTAATTAAATAAAAGTTATTGGCGCACGCCGGGTTTGAACCCGCGACTTTTGGATTCGTAGTCGAGCGTCTTACCACTCGACTATGGAGGCTGTCATATAAACATTCTAAATGATAGTTTTTGAAACATATAAGGTTGCGAGACCCCTTGCAAAATTGAAATCTTTCATTAGCCTTATGAAAATAGAATAAACAACTATTTTTATCCAAGAATTATTTCCTAGTGGCGTTCTACGAGTAGTTGACTGCTTTTATTTTTCTTCAATAAGACCATTGACGAACTGCTTTTTAAGCTCATGACTGCCCACTGACCAATATTTTGTGTTGATAGCTGTTCTTTCTTCACCATTGAAGTGGGTATTGCATTTGTATGGACATTTTGTAATCTTCTTACCAATTATTTGGTCGCTACTTGAGGATGTGTGCTGCTCGCCATGCTGAATGGCTTTCTTCTCCTTATGTCTTATTTACTATGACCATTTACTCATTTTTCTCTTCTTTCTCATCGGGTTTGCCGTTAGAGAGATCTCAGTGCGTAATACATTAAACAAAAATATATAGTGAAGAAAGTAAACTGACAAAAAGCCTTCTCTGTGTGCGCAATAGTACACAACTGCCGATTTTGTACAAATCGCAAGTGCGCCCCGACGTTGAATTTGACAGCCACCTTTGGTCTAAAGCCCCAAAACACCTGAAAAAACTTTAGACTCCGTCCAGAAATGGGCGGTCTGATTGATAGATTCTCCAATCTTAACAAACGGATTGCAATCTTTGGAGCACAGACGTCAGGTGGGAACGCTGTCTTGTTCTACCGGTAATTGAATGAAAGATACTCTGAGGACCTTTCCAAACGCGTGCCCAACATGTGTACACCCTCGACATTCGGTACGTGAGAACGGGTGGCTTGTAAGACTCGTTCTTGTGTTCAGCAACTCGGCTGTGGATTGGTTTGCCGGTCTATGTGTTTGCTCCTTTCTACAACACGGGCCTCTTCAAAACCCAGTCTCATTCCTTCCTTTCCTCAAAAAGATCCTCCACACAGCATTCCCAAAGATGACATAGGCCCCGAGGGAAATTATTTCCCTCAGAACCTCCTGTTTGGAGTTTTAATGTAAAAAAAAACTGACATACTTTTGAAGTTCGCTTTCCGTACAATAAGTCATAATAATTAATCTGAGATTAGGATATACAGGTATCACTTTGTTTATTTAAGTCAACATTTTTGTTAGTATAATATAAACATACTCGCATAGTGGTGCCCACAACTTTAGAACACATCTCCACAAGACGGTTAGTTCTGTCCGTCCCAATAGGCTGAAAACTCATTTTAATTGTTTTTCTTATAATAAAACAATGTAATGTCCTCAATATTTAGCAAAAACACTTAAATAATAGACAAAAGTGACAAAAACGTTCCACAACATGATAAATCAACTTTAAAGGCTGATTCACACCAACGTCCGGTTCTGCTCAGTGCCGATATTGTTCCGCAAGAAACTTATTGATATGGTATGAATATCAATCAAGGAGTATGTGCCAAGACAAATTTGTGTGGCAGTATATCCTTCTGCCCACCTTTGTGATATTTAACTACTTATTTAGTTAAATAATTATTTTGAAGTGTAAAAATACTTACAACGCAGATTTTTTTATTTTTAAACCATTTTTTTATCACTAAATAATATTTTTACTAATTATTAATTATTAAAAATATTATTTAGTGATAAAAAAATGGTTTAAAAAAAAACACATTTTTATAGATAACGTTGTTTGATTTTAAGCCCTCGATATATTCTCTACTGTTATTCTGACTCATAGCATGGCCTGACTTAAGTATTTGATTCACTTGGTCATGCCATATCTTCCTCGATGTACCCAATTTTTTTTACCATTCACTTTCGCATCATATATTCTCCTGGCATTCCTTTGTCCGTTCATACGCTCTGCAACCGGTTAGAAGCTGAGTGGACAAATGCATCGGGTTCCCACTCGGGAGTCTTGGGTTCAATTCCTCTGTAATCTAAGTCCTCCATCTTTGCACAAGCAATATTTTCCGCTTACATATGTCATGTATCCGTAACCTGGGCATGTTTGTCTTTCTATTAAAAAAACAAGACAAAACCATTTAAGTATGATTTAGGTGCCCCTTTCTAAAACTTGCTCATTACACATTGAATATTGAAATATAAAGCTCAGAGCGAAACAATATTCATCATAAACAACAACACTATAGATAATATCAGGACATGCTGGACACGCATTTGTTGAAAAACCGTTCAAAGATGATGATGTAACCATTAAAGTTATTGCAAATATTATGTCTAATAGACTCTCTTTTTTTAAACCCTGCGATTCATACAACTCTTCACAATGTAATCCTAAATCCTGTCGTGTCAGCAATGAATCACAATACAAGTCACAAATGTTCAATATTACATAGAGCCAATATCATTCATTCCAGACAGATGTTATACATACCCGGTTCTGTAGATTTACTTTAAAACTTACCAGTCTGAAGATGCCCGTTACAAGGTGAAACAGGTCCAGTCAAAAATAAATAAGTGGAAAGAACTTATAAAGGTTTTTTAATCATAATTCAATTCCACAACGAATTATTAGTTTCAAAATTAGAAATAATAAAATATATTGAATTTATACCAGTTTGTGTGGCGTGACTAATGTTAAATATTTGAATCATGGCTGAATTGCGATCAAAAATTCATAAAATTTTAATGATTAACAGTCAAAATGTAGGTACACTGAAGGGTATATGGTTTTAGTCAATTTATATGAATCTTTACCATGTTTACTTTTGATATTAAAGAAGGATTTTTAGTAAAAATATCTGTAATAGGTGCAGTTACAAATTCAGTGAAGGTATTTTAGAATGTTTTACATAAAATCCCAGAATGTGTTTCATACAGAATTCAAAAGATTACTGTTGGATCCTAAAATCAACACTTTGATGGGTCCAAATCTGATGTTCACTTTTACCCCGTTTTCCTACCTATTTCCTATACGTCACTTTGCGACCCTGTCCTGCACTATTGGCATGGCTGTGTAAAACATGTATTAATCAGCCAGTGACTTGACCCCCACTCTCGGATCGGGTCGTTCGAACGGTCGACACCGGTCCCCATCACTTGAAAACCATCGCCCGGACCGGGAACTTCACTTCAACACTATCGCCGGGACAGAGAGGTTGGCCGCTCCTAGCAGACATACAAACCAGGTGAGCAAGATGGCGTAATCCTTTTACCATTTTTCTCCTTCAGATTATATTTCGAATCATTCACCAAGTAGAACATCGTTTTACAGTCCACTCAATTCATCTAAAGTCTTTCCAGAAACCGATTCGCGATTTCTGGATCGAACAATTACAGTTGAAGAATTTTATTCACAAAACAATTTTATTACAAATTTACAAAGTGGCGTTTAGCGCCATTTTTAGCCAATCTAGGTACATAAAACTTAATGATCAACCTTGAACAGAGTTCGCAGACTCCTAAATCAATGTAAAGTGCATAGACCAGTACGCTAAAGATGTTGCATATTTATATAGGGGGATAAGTTTTCCTAATAGGTATTCATTTCAAAGGTCGGGAATGAAGTGAGGAACGCAAATTAAACCTGTTTTTCTAGACAACAGTATCCCTGTTGTGAAGACATATATTTTATTTATTAAGTGAAGTTTATAGTTTTTGGAATATAAAACTCATGTTACAAAAATATGATTACACCTAACCATGTATTTGTTACTAGAAATAAACAAATAAAAGGCCTTTAAATGTTAAAAGCAGTAAAAAGAAAGTTTCAAGTAAAAATTAAGTGTAAAATAACTATAAATTAATTTTGTATTAAAAAAATAATTTGGGTCAGTCAATGGCACGAGAGGAAGAACCTCCACGGAAAAGGGAAAGCAGAGAGGAACCGAGAGAATTAATAAAATTGACTCCTCGCCTCACCACAGTTACGAATTTCGGTACAACGACGTACATTATGTCGGTAGCCAGATTCGTTAAGCGAAATATTTTTTTGAATGCAATCTTCTGTAAAATGCCCATAAATATGATAACTTCTCTTTTTGGCGCTTCTTTAATAATGGAATTAATATCTAAAATCGCTTTCTGAATCTTTTTTATAGCATGAGCGCCTCGCATTTTATAATTGGCAACAGTGATTTCAATTTGCTTCCCGATTTGGTAGCCGAAAAGGTTGATCCAATTCGGTCCGAGCGTATAATTTAATACCCTTTTGCCCAAAGCAGCTATGGTATTTAAGCTAAAACCGTAATCTGCGCATATTTTTTTTAGCATGTCGTAACATCCTGGAGAATCAAAAACATTAACACCAGCAACTACTGAATCCTTATCATTAGCACGAGTGAACCTTAACCCATTGCTTGATACAGAGGCATGCTCTACCGTGAAAGCTGTTATTTGCGCCAGCCAGCCACCAAACGAGTGACCCGTCATGATCCAAGAAAAGTGAACGGATTTATCGGACAGTGTGCGTATTTCTTTATGTACGATTTCCGCAAACGTTACCGCCGAACTTACTTGGGGTACATATTCTGAAAAAACAACTCCACGAATGCAATTATTGATACTCGCAAAATTAAAAACCATTCCACGGTGGGCAATGACAACCTGTTGCGTTGAATGATTGACGAACGCAACCCCGTAGTAGCGATTGTTTGAGTCATTGTTGAAGGCAGTTGTCAGCCTGGTCCAGTCTTGTGGGAGGACCAGAATATCCACATCTTCCCGGCCTTGAGCGATATTCATGTAGGCGTAACGTGAAAGTGTCGCCAAGGTTTCCTTTGTAAGACCTTGTGGCTCGTTTCTTGAAAAGTTGTTCAATAAGGGAGACTAAAGGCCCGGACTGTTTCTTCGAAGTTCATTTCTAAAATTTGGATCGCTCAATCTTAAACGATGATCGTACTCCATTTTGGTACTGTATCCTGAAACAAAATTAACGATTTATTCTTTGCAATTGGTTTATCTTTTTACAACTTACAAGGACGGTGACAGCTGACAGCTTGCATTTGACAGTTCCCAGTTTTATTGTGAAATATTAAATAAGTCGCTTAGGCCTTGGAGTAACAATATGAAGATGAGAAGATAAGTCCATGTACCATAAAAAGTTTAAATAAATAGAATTGTGTCATAGACACTCTAGGAAAAATGAAATGCATTTTTTAACAATTGTAAAAACCCTTGGAGGACATGGAGAGGTACCTTTGAGAAACAGTGTAGCCAGGTTTGTTGACTTTATACCTTAGAGTAACAATATAAAGAGACCGTCCTAATATGGATTCAAATCGTTGACATACTCGCAAAATATAGCTCTCTCTTTATGCTCGGTTCTATAAACATATGAGAAAAAGAGACAAACAATTGTTGTTAAAAATATACGATTTGGGGCGGGCTAAACGCCATGTAACCACTTTTCAATCTACACCAACTTCACTCAAGTATATCACTTTTGTCAGTCGAGCGGGCAGTAAAAGTGCGGAAATATTTAATAACTTAAGTGAATTTAGTGCAATATTTAAAAAAAACGTTGTGGCCATATGTGCAGTTGATGGGTGCGTCAACCTAAGTACCGAAAAACCAAAAAAAAACAGTTTGGACAGGTATTTATCAAAGAATTCGTCTTTTTTAGTTTGATCTCAAATATTTAACATGCTAACCTACAAAACAACTAGCAACTTACACCAATATTTAATCAATCGTTGCACTATTTGTTTCAATGTAATAAACTTCCGTTTGAAATGAGTTTTAATGCATTTTTAATATGTTTTAATTAGAGAGAAAAACAAGAATCTCGCATAAATTTGTAAAAATGGGAAACCTCCTTTTCGCAAGGCATCTGAATGTATCACGGTCTTTTTCTTTCTCATGGTGACGAACAGATAAAGACGGAATAATGTTTATCTTTACGGTTTTAATCGCCTTCTAAAATACAGGGCTATGCCAAAATTGGAATATTATTAAATATTTAATTATTTTTAGATTTTCAAAGAATGAAAAAAGACGAAAAAATGGATCCATGCAACGAGAAGGCAAAATTGGACTCCCCAATATCATAGTACAATCTGTTCAGTCCATTTCCCAAGTGACCACTTCGACACAACGCTAAGAAAGATCTGTCTTAAGGATTTCGCGGTGCCTCAATATGATTCAATAGTACCTTCGGCTATACAAAAGGTTTTTATGGTCATTTTTTTACATCTTTGACTAGTTTTGACACCACCATTAAAAATTTTGGTGCAAACCAAATGAATTTATAATACTTCGATTACCATTTTTTATTCAATCACCATACCAAAACTTATAAGAGTAACATTTTAAGATGAAATCAAACTAGAAAGAAACCTCCCAGCCTGTGTCAGAATAGGCACTTAAATTAAATGAAGAGGTAGATGTTGTAAGTATATCGTGTGTGTTTCTACTCTCGTGGTACGAGAACGTATGGAAGCAGAAAAACACTTTAACTTCTTCTTCTTTATTTTATTTGAACATTTTTATCGGAAGATTTTTTAAAGTACAACAGTTGAACCTTCAACTGACGACATTCAAGAACCGCACGGCAAGGCGCTCTGAACGGGACTGCCAACTGACAATATTCAAGAACCGCACGCCATGGCGATCTGAACAGGACTGCTGAGATGAAGTAATGGTCAACTCAAAAATCATACTCTAACATGCGGTATGGAACAAAGCATGTTTAACCCGTAAGCTGCTCAAATAATGCTGTCATACTGCCGCCGCTGTGCTGGATTAATTTACAGAACAATATTTCTATCAAAAAATACGTATTTTACATACTTTTTTTTCGATGAAACTCCCGTAAGTCGTCTGATTATCGATTACGATGATGCTGCTGAGACACAATTCACTTCACATTTTTAAGTTTTTATAATGTAGCCGGGCGTCTACAAGAAACGACAATGCATGCGATCCGCAGCTTAAGGGTTAAAAGGGTCTTAAAAATCGATCTAAAGATATTGTAAACAATACAATTCAAGGGACAGAAACACATTAAAGAAGGCAATTAAGAAATGCCCAAGGACCTTGGTCTGACGGGTAGATCACAGGGGGTTTAAGTAACAGTAAACATTATGGGAGGCAATTAAGAAATGCCAAAGGACCTTGGTCTGGAGGGTAGGTTACAGGGGATACGCCCCCACATGGGCGCAACTGCATGGCCCATTACGGCTATCATAACGAATTCACTACATTATTTCATAGACATAATGAACATTACTCAGATTTGCTTAATCCTAAAACATAAATCACACTAAAATATAACTTTAAACATAAACATATAAAATTACGATTTGCAGTAAGCGATAAGACATTCCTTCATAAAATACCAGGCTAGTACTAGAGGTACCTTATTTAATTTCACCTAGTAACGTCGCATTTGGGAACGAACAGTGTGTCATAAAAATAGAAGCAAAGCCATGAAAACAAAAAAATTAAAAACGATTGTTGTGTTTATTATTTATAGATTATGGAAAATTAAGATGGCCTTCTATCGCTTATTTAACCTTTTCCACTCTGTAGGCCACACATTCTGGCCCATACGATTTTGGTAGGCAGCTCTGTCGGCCAGTGGGTCTGGCCCGGCGCAAGTATAAATTTAATCACCAATTTCTATGCACCTAAGTACATTCTACGAACTATTATTTCCGATAAGTAAAAAGAGTATTTTTTATATATCAAAAATATAACGTTAATTTTTAATCAGAGTAGCAAATTGGTTCTAAAAAATGGTCAGAGTGGAAAAGGTTAACTTAAAATTTGATAGCATCAAAAGATTCTTGTGTAAATCCGGGCTCACAATCAATTTGTTTGTACTAATTAGAAAGAGTTTTGGGATGAGGCAGGCATGTATCAAATGTCTTTCTCGCATAATTGTATGCCTTGGGAGCAGAGGCGGCTCGTGACTTTTTAGTATGCTAGAGTTCTAGGATTGAAAATTACAACCTTATTGATGTCGTTATAGCTGAAAACATTGAGGTATAAGCCGAAAATGATTTTTATTTTTTTGAAAAAATTTTTTTTCAGAATTTTTCAGTTTTGGTGGTGCACTGCACAGTTTTCTGAAAAATCTTAATACAAAAAATTGAAATTTTGAAAAAAAAAAAATTCGTTTTGCCTTGGGAGCAGAGGCGGCTCGTGACTTTTTAGTATGCTAGAGTTCTAGGATTGAAAATTACAACCTTATTGATGTCGTTATAGCTGAAAACATTGAGGTATATAAGCCGAAAATGATTTTTATTTTTTTGAAAAAAAATTTTTTTTCAGAATTTTTCAGTTTTGGTGGTGCACTGCACAGTTTTCTGAAAAATCTTAATACAAAAAATTGAAATTTTGAAAAAAAAAAAAATCGTTTTCGGCTACAATAACATCAATAATGACGTTTTTCATTCTTAGCACTTTAGAACACTAAAAAGCCACAAGCCGCCACTGCTTGGGAGTATAAAATTGTAAGGTGATTGCAAACTTTCGGGAAAGTACTGCCTAGTTACAGGGAGTCCGCTGGCTTTGCAAATTTGACGTTTTAAAAAACCTCCGTTGGGCCCTCTAGTGGACGATAACATTTGGATAAAGGTTTCACTTTGAACATTTCCCCGTTTTCATCATTCAAAGATGTGATTTTTCGTAAACGTCGACAATTTGATTGTTGTAATGTGGAGATTTTTTTTTTCTAGTTTAAAAATTCGCGTATTGTGTTTAAGTATTATATTTTTTAAGACTACCTTTTTTGGAGTGTCTACGATTGGTGCAACTACGGCATTCTCGGGAGTTAACTTTTATTAGTTTTTAATAAAATGAATGCGTTGATGGAAACACAATATTTATTTAAAGTAGAAAAACAGTACAAGTGAGATTAATTACAATTTTCAAATGGAGAATCTACAACAAACTAGACACGTAGTCTCTTTAACTGAAGGTCGTAGATTAACGTCTTGTGGGATGTTGTGGTCCCTTTTATAGGTGATATCGTTGCTGGAGTCGTGTGCAGTCTACCTTCGGGTCCATTGTAGATGATAGTGTATTCGGTGTCGTTGACACGGCTAGATAAGATGCACAGCCGGATTCATGTTATCTTAGGGTCGGGGGCAGTCTATAGTAGGTAACACGGGCGTTACGGATCTAACATCAAATTCATCTGCATTCGAAATGTCCTTAAAAAATAACGGGAGACGAAAAATATCCTTACAATATTTAAAAGCGGTGTGATATTTTATGAAATTTTATTGTCTCTTTCTCTATCATGGTGTACGAGGTCAAAAAAAGGAGAAAGTGATTTATCGCAAATTTGTATGGGTTGGGTAAAAAAAATAGCTCTCTCCCCATATATTCTTACTCCAAGGTTAAGACAACGAGTCATCTGTTATCACCCTATATTTTTTTACTATTTTGTTGATGGAACTGAAGTTCATTTTATAATATGTATTATAAAATTTTGTGATCCAATATTTTTTTTCGTTTATATTTTTGTATAAATAATATTTTTAAATCTTATTAATTAATTTATCTTTGAATTAACAAAAAAATATACATCACTATTTCTTTTTAGTGATTTACAACTACCTACTCACAAAAAAAAACCTAATTCACTTAATTTGTGACAACCCTGTTAGTGATATACGCAGTTTATAGGACACACCTCCTTGGTCAAGCTCGGTCGAAAACTTGCTTCAACATTTCGCAAAGTGACGTCTCTATATATTGTTACTCTAAGCTTTATGCTAATTGTATTGTAAGGGCCGATTTCTAAATTCCTTTGACCCCTTATACCAGATGTTGGGGCTATGACCATTTACGGCTCTGTTCTACCCTCAAACCCATTTTCTTCCAGCATTACTATCCAGAACGCACTGCCGTGCCGTTCATAAATATCTACAGTTAAAGGTTTAAATATTGTACTCTATAAATTCTTCCAATAAAAAATTTGCAAGTAAAGTGATTTTATTTTATTCTACATCCCGGAACAAAAGCGCGCCTTACCCAAGGAGCATCTGTCGAGTTCGTCAGCGAACATTACAGATGTAAAGTTAACGCGTATGCCGGACATGATTACAAGCATCGACGCGGTGTGACATCTTATTTTGTCTCTCTCTTATGGCATACGACATAAAACCGGGAGAAAGTGATTTATTGGAAAAAAATATTAGCTCTCGCTCCTTGTATTATCACAGCTTTGCTTTTTTCATCTCATCCAGAACGACTTGTGCAGTATTTTAGCGTACATGTTCACAAGCCGTAAAGGTGGGAATAAACCAATCAAATTTTACAACGCTTTCATCTGGAGTACCCCAGGGGTCCGTTTTGGGCCCACTGCTCTTCATCCTCTTCATAAATGATGTCGCTCAAATAATCAAATCATTTGGTCTTATATCACATTGCTACGCCGACGACCAGCAAGTTTACTTTTACTGCTCACCGACAGAAATAGACAGTCTGAAAATCCGCATGACTGATTGTCTAGAAGCGATCACTCTCTGGATGACCTCAAATAGACTGAAATTGAACCCTTCAAAGACAGAGTTTCTCTGGACCGCCACAAGCAGACGTCAGCATAACATCGATAACTCCCCAATAGCTGTCTCAGGAAGTGACATTATTCCAAAGACATCCATAAAACTTCTGGGTGTTAATCTGGATGCTGATTTCTCCCTTAAATCCCAAATTTATAGGACTGTGAGCACAGGGTTCTTTCAACTAAGACAAATAAAATCAGTGCGAAGAAACCTGTCAACAGAGGCAACCAAACTACTTGTAAACTCGTACGTCGTTTCGCGTTTAGATTACTGCAACGGAATATACGCTAGTCTTCCTAAATATCAAATTAACAAACTACAACTAGTCTTCAACGCCGCGGCAAGACTTATCACCGGCGTATCAAAATATTCCCATATCTCAGAGCACCTCAAAAATCTTCACTGGCTTAAATGTCCCGAAAGAATCCAGTTCAAGCTTTGCTGGATGGTTTTCAAATCAATTAACGGAATGGCTCCAGCTTATTTATCGGAATTGTGTATTCCTGAAGATTCCAATTCGCGACAGTCAACTCTTAGATCGGCAATGTCATCGGCTATCGGAAGGTTGAAAGAACCAAAGCGCACACCAGACACTAAGTTCGGAGAGCGCGCCTTCGGAGTGTCCTAAAGCCTGGAATGGACTACCACATGATCTGAGAGTAATAAAAGACTCGACAAAGTTCAGAGCCAAACTCATTTTTTCAGAAAATCATATCCATAATCAAGATGTAACAAGCCCAACAGAACAAAGAAAACTTTTCAGACTCTCATTCCTTAAATTCATTAGAAGATTATCACCATTATCTGTTCTTCACTACGAAAAATTAAAAATACCTCCGATATACTTTATTTTAAATTTTCTCACATGCCCTAAAAAAAAATTTGAAGTTATTCTAAATTTTAAGTTGTTAATAAGATATGGTGATTGTGTCCTGCCAGAAGTGACCTTCCAGGTAAGTATGTTGCTGTATATTTATATAAACTAAGAATTAATATTAAGTAGAAATTAAGATTTGTACAGCGCCCTTGAGGTGATTTTTCGCAAAAACGGCGCTATACAAATTATCAAAATATTATTTTTATTATTATTATTATGTAGGCATTTTGCAGTTACCGCGGGAGATTCATCACGGCGAGAGCTTGTAACCAACTTAAGCCCGTATCGTCTCTGTGATGCCAATTGGCCTCATGTTTGCTGCCCACATTTCAAACGCTGATGTTTACTTCATTTATATACCTGTATGGACAAGGCGGATATCAAAAACTTTAGGATGGGGAAATTATCGTTAACTCGCTCTAACACGTTGTCCGCATCAGTCAGGGATACACGTGTACGAGGCAGGGCCGGTTCCACGACATCTAGCGCCCTGTGCAGTAAGTATTTAATGCGCCTCCCCCCCCCTTCTCTTCCATCTTTTTTTATTTGACAAAAATAATCAAACATTTTGTTTTGTAACAAATACTTCAATCATAAAATCTTGAACTAGCCAAAGCACTATATACTAGAAACAAAGAAAGTAATTTCCAACAAAAACAAAACTCTATCCAAAGTCTAAACGATGTAAGTAAAGTAAGACCTATCTATTTCTTCTCGTATTATTGTATTTTGACATAATGTTGGCCAACATTAGTTTGGGATCAACAACAGAAATAATGGATATCGAAGTCAATATAATTTTTAAAACTACCTTTGCTTATGCTTTTCTTTATAGTTACAGGTTACGGCCATCGCCAAACCAACTTATATTTAGATTATTTGTATAGCGCCGTTTTTGTGAAAAATCACCTCAAGGGCGTTGTACAGATCTTATTTTCTATCATTACTATTCTATATCAATATGTACCAAATGATTATGTCGTTAGGTAATTAGCTGATAAAAAGTGACGTGTCGTGCCGCTTTTCATTTACAGGACAATACAACATGTAAGGTGGCGGCTAAGAATCGCAACATTATAGGAAGCAGATATTATTATATGGGATGAAGCTGCTAGGGCTAGTATATTATGGCATTCGTACTAATGTATTATTAACAAAATAAAACTTCTTACCCGTGGGTTTAGACCAACTGCGAGACCGAAAGCTGGCGACAACGCGAACGTCGATATTAGCGTTGTGACAGTTTTGAAAGAACTGTTTCAAAGAAGTACTTCTTTTGACAGCAGTCCCAACTTCATTCATTTTTCATTGAACAAATACTTCAATTGAAGTTTGTTAAGTTGGTACTTCCGATTGAACAATCTATGGCATCTACTTCGAACTTCAATTTTTCATTCGTTCGAAAGACTGAAATATTGCATCATCCACAGTTCAATTGTCCATTCCCTTCTTCCTTCGATTTTAGTTCGAAGAATGAATGAAGCAATGAAGTATCTTTTTAGTTATCCGTTCCCTCGCACGTACTCGTGACATTTGCTTATGATTTCTTTGCTTGTTTTGTCTATACGACACTAGTTTTTCCGAGTGTTTTTTGGTGATTTTGAATTGTGAACGAATTATTTTGTTGAACTTTTAAAATATCTCAGCTTACAAACATACCTTTCAATCTCTACCTTAAATTATGACTGGCCGTTCAACGAGAAAGAAAAGTGAAATATGGGTTTATTTTAAGGAAGATGAGGTTTACCAGGCCAAATGCAACTTTTGTTCTGAAGTTATATCCATAAAGGGGGGAAATGCCTTTAATATGAATCGTCATTTGCGCAATATTCAGCCTATTGCTAACCAAACTGAGTACTGTACAGTAAGAATATTCAAATCGTATCTCAAGCCCTGAAAGAAGTTTATATCGCTCTTCCAGAAACTGGAAATTTTGCTAGTACTTCATTTGCTTTTTGCAAGTTCCTTGTGCATACTCATTGTACATCATCCCTTTTAAGTCATGAAACAATGTCAATTCAAACCTTGAATACTCTTAAGATTCAAACAATTTTGACAGCTGTCATCCCGTAAACCATAGAAGAGAAACCAGTAATAGACAATTCATCGTTTTTCTACAAGCTATAATTTTTGCCATAGAATAATGCACATACATACATCAATTTATGTGGTTGGGAGAGCTGCCCCGAAAATATTATTATTTAACCCCCCCCCCCCTCCCTCCTCCCCCCGACGAGGAATGCTGTGATTAATATGTTACTTCAATTGAAGGGTTCATCGTGAAGGGTTCATTTTGAAGAAGCATCAATTCGTGAAGCATTCACAAATCTGTGAAGCTTTTCCCATCGCTAGTCGATATGGATGTTGCCCGAAAGGACAAAGAGCGTAAGCAAAGCACTGGAATAGTGATGGGCATAATCGGAATATCCAGGTTCGGAATCGGATGGTGTTTCGAAGTAATCACGCGAACTTCGTGGGGGCAATAGCTTCTGTCACCAGACGGTCAGTTACAGTATCGGGTGAGGGGTGAAGACTGATGAGAGGGGAGTGGTTCAAGAACCTCAAAAACTTCGGAGAACCTACAAACAATAAAACATTTCAGATAGGCAAGAACTTTAGTCATATTTCCAACTATCTCTAAGAGTGATTTCCCTAAATTGACCTAAATGGTAAAACAAAAAATCTAGTCCTTCAATATTGATTCATAACGTCACCTGACGTTTTATTTTATGACTATTATAACCAAACGATTATTCTACCGATTGATTTCTAAGAAATGTAATTAAACCAATCAGAATAATGAGATCTGGTACATCAAATGTTCAAACGGCGGATAGCTCACAAATCGTTTGTCTGTGAACAAGGTTCGGAATATTCAGATTTTAAAAATGATCGATCATTCCGGAATGTTTTACTCGGATCCTCGGATGCACCCATCACTAGCGCAAAAATCCCGTTTCACAGTTATCAACAAACCGCACGCAACATACACACACCCACATGCAGTAGTTTTCGTTAAGGCGGGCGCGATCAGTTGTAACCATGTACACCTAACGACCGTTTCCATTCAAACCAAACACTATCCGTTTTCCTTTATTAATACAATGGATCCAGCATTTTCTGGACTAATTGGGGATCAATATGGTCCGGATAATCGAGAAGAGAATTTTTTTGCTATAAATAAATGAGGAATACTTTTTTTATGGAAATATAACGTGAGATATCTACGTGACATGTTTTTTTAAATTTTTTTATTGAAGATTTTTGTTAAAAACTAGCTAAGCTTTTCGAAGCTGCAAAACTTAATCATGTATACTTTTGAGGCACATAGATGATAACAGAAGTGAAAATATTGAGTTTTGAATATACGTAAAATACCCTAAATGACGACTTTAGCTATATCACAACTGGAACAACCAAACTGCAACTGTGTCATGTTCTGGTGACTCTTAAAGATTCAGGTGCTAGCTATACTGATACATTGCATCTTACCATTTAATAATAATATTCTTTATTCCAAAATGTTATTATTTTTTTACATCTATTACAATCTAAATATGTTTGATTATCGCAGTCTAGTGGAAGGCTTAAAATATAATACCTA
Organism: Drusus annulatus; assembly: GCA_022651775.1. Classification (NCBI taxonomy): domain Eukaryota; kingdom Metazoa; phylum Arthropoda; class Insecta; order Trichoptera; family Limnephilidae; genus Drusus; species Drusus annulatus. The sequence continues at coordinate 18,079 of JAGWCC010001185.1, read as the reverse complement.
CATAAAAATAATAATGGGAAACAATAATAATATATTAAATAAAAGAATACATATAATAGAGATATAGGGTGATTCGATGTGTTATGAATAGTTATGTCTGTGTAAGTTGGCTTACGGTAAATATTGAATTCGATTTGATTGTTTGATAGAGAGAGTGTAAGGTCTAAAAAGTTTAAGGACGCGTTAATAGCTAATTCTAAGGTGAACTGTATTTGAGTGTGAAATGAGTTTATAAGTTGGAGGAAAGAATTTAGTTGACGTTCCGTACCCGTCCAAATGCAAAAAATATCGTCTACATATCTTTTCCATATTAGCACGTTTTTAAGGAGAGGGAATTTACAATCAAAAATGTCGTTTTCTAAATTCTGGCATTTACAAACTGAACTGTAATGATTGTCCCGCGTTTTATGTAGGAAAAATAGCACGAAATGTTAACACTAGAGTTAAAGAACATTTACGTTGCTTAAATGGTACCGGGTTCTCTGAATTGGCAAACCATCTAATCTCATCAAACCATACTTTCGAAAAAACTACAGGAATTAGTCTTTTACATAAAAACGGAATAGGCATTAGATTAGACAATTTAGAAGCACTCGAAATTAGAAAATCTTTAAAATCAAATTTATCACTTAACCTACTTAATAATCAAAAAAATGTATCCTTTAGCCGTATTTTAAATATGTTTCCTGTAAATCAACCTTTATCCCATCAATTGTCAACTTCACCCTCATTTGATGCTACGAATCACTCTGTTTTATTCCATAACTCACTCATTTAATTATTATTATTATGTATCCAAATAGCTTCTTTTCCAGTAACAATGTAAAATGTCGTTTTCATATTTAAATTCAATGTAGGATCTTTTTCTGCCCCTAACATTACATCATTATCTTTCTATTATGTACACTTGTTTATTTACCAATTCTTCGTCATTATATTAAGCACTTTCAATTGTTCCTCCCTCTAATATATGCTCTCTCTCTCTTCCTTCTTTATATGCTGTCTCACTCTATCATTAACTGTTGTACCTATATATACCTGTTAACTCTGTATTTTTTCTTTAGTTATTATATGTGCCCCGACGAAGCTTGATCCAAGCGAAACCGGTTGGCCTTCATCATAATAAATTCTGTGGTTTTAAAACAAAGTATTCTTTTATTTAATATAATGTGCAACCACCATGTGATTGCTTCTTACGAAAAAAAAAAATAATAACATGTGTCAAATATTCCTTTTGTTGGTCTATTGTCTATTCAATATAACAATTTTGTCTCCCTGCGAGTTTTATTTTATTTTTTATCTTCGTTTTTCAAAAACAAAAATTAACGTAATTTTAATCAACGCCGTTAAAGATATTTAACATAAGGCCCACCGCAGACCTTATCAATGAGAATTTAATCAGTATCAGCTATCTGAATAATAAAATAAATACATACGTCTCAGATTGATTGGAATAAGATAGATTGATAGTACATAATTGTTGGGGGATGTCCCGATTTCAAAAATTATTTATGTTGATTTCTTATCTACATATTTAGTATAAAAGTTCCCCACATACCTGGCCATGACACTTTCATTCGAGACAGTGACCAGGTACAGTTGGGACCAGACCAACGCTCCTTCGGAACTACGGGGAAGTGTTTCGTGCATCGTTCGTTATTTTAACATTTATTGGTGAGTGAATTGGTTTCCTTTTCTTCGAATTCTTTCCACAGTAAAGTTATAATCAGACATGTCCATCGTTGTAAAATTTCTTCCTTATGGAGATTTTTCTTTATTGGTGCCATGCTCAATGGTTATTTGTATCTAAAACAACGACAAATATATAAAGACACTCTCCTGGAAGCGGAAACAGTCCCTTGTTCCGTTATAGAGCAGGGTACTGTTTCCAGGGGACCGTTTACTTTGATTTCACTACAAGGTAGCACAAGATATAATTAAGCTGTGTTATTTTGCTATACATAGGTAATATCTATATATTATAACAAAAATAAATTTTCTAAGATTTAAATAAAATACATACTAAGAAATGAACATAATTCTTACCAGGTTGTGACACGGGTTTCACGGAGCGAAGCTCGTGTAGCATTTGAATGTAGCGTCCGAGCGTTTTTAGTGGCAACCGTGCCAACATCGTGTCTTTTACGTTACGTTCTTAGAGTAACAATATATAGAGATCTAACTTTGCGAAATTTTGTCCGTACTTTTTGACCAAGCAATGACCAAAGGGTGTGGCCTAAACTCACTAACAGGGTTGTCACAAATTAAGTAAATTAGGTATTTTGTTGTGAGTAGGTAGTTTTAAATCATTAAAAAGAATGAATGTTGTATATTTTTTGTTTTATTCAAAGATACATTAATCAATAAGATTATTAAAATCTTATTTATAGATAAAAATATAAACGAATTAAATTATTAGTACAGAACATTTTATAATACATATTATAAAATGAACTTCAGTTCCATCAACAAAATAGTTTACAAACAAAAGTAAAATAAAAAAAATGTACGGTGATAACAGATGTTAAATCATTTTCTTAACCTTAGAGTAAGAATATATGGAGAGAGATCAATTTTTTTTTACCTATATAAATTTGCGTTAAATCACTTTCTCTGCGTTTTTACGTCTTATACCATGAGAGAGAAAGAGACACAAAAAATTTCACAAAACATGACACCGCTTTTAAGTATTGTAGGGATGTTTTCCGTCCCGCGTTATTTTGTAAGGAAATTTCGAATGCAGATAATAATAACAGTGAACTTATATAGCACAGTTTTGTGATATTTCACGTCAAGTGCGCTTCATACTTAATTAATTAAGCTAATAATTCTAACTAACAAGGAGAAAATAATATGTAATATGTATACAAATTTAAAACTATCTAAATGCATGATCGTTATCATAAATCATCAGAGAACAGGTTCAGAAATGGGTACAATAGTGCATGTGCACATCAATAGATTTAAAAAAAAACAATTGACTAGAAGCTAAGGGTATAAAAATCCAGATGAAACGTATGAATTCAAATTAACATATTTGTTAAATCAAAGAAAAAGAAATTAGATTGGAATTTGATGTTAGATCCGTAACGCCCGAGAATTCTGTAGTTGCACCAATCGTAGATACTCAAAAAAAGGTAGTCTTAAAAAATACAATACTTTAACGTAATACCCGAATTTTGAAGCTAGAAAAAAAAATCTCCGCATTACAACAATCAAATCGTCGACGTTTACGAAAAATCACATCTTTAAATTATATAATACAGGACCTAGAAAAACGGGGCAATGTTCAAAGTGAAGGTATCCAAATATTACCGTCCATTAGTGGGCCCAACGGAGATGTTTTGTCGAAGTGATTACTTGGGAAATGGACTGAGCAGATTGTGCTATGGTATTTAGGAGTCCAATTTTGCCTTCTCGTAGCACGGATCCATTTTTCTCGCCTTTTTTCATCCTTTGGAAATCTAAAAATAATTAAATATATAATAATATTCCAATTTTGGCATAGCCCTGAATCTGGGGAGGCAACCGAAATCATAAAGATAACTAAGAGATAAACACTATTCTGTCTTTATCTGTTTGCCAACAATTTAGCGTTAGTATCATGAGAAAGAAAGAGACCGGGATACTTTCAGAAGCCGTACGAAAAAGGGGTTCCCCGTTCTAATGGTTTCTCATGTGACATCTCCTCAGAGAAACAATATAATCTCTAAGTTAAAAATATTACAAATCCATTAAAACTCATTTCAAACGGAAGTTTTTTTTATATTGGAACGAATAGTCCAAAGATTAATTACATATTGGTGTAAGTTACTAATTGTTTTGTAGGTTAGGATGTTAAATATTTGAGATCAAACTAAAAAAAACGATTTTTATGATACATACGTGTGAAAACTGTTTTTTTTTTGGTCCTTTTGTACTTCGATTAAAGCAACCAAGAATAGAACATATGGCCATGATGTTTTACTAGATATTACACAAAAATAACTCAAGTTTTTAACTATTTACGTACTTTTGACAGTCCGTTCGCCTGACAGTTCAAACGTGTCTGAAGTTTGTGCGGATTAAATAACGAAGACATGGCATTTAGCCCGCCCCAAATCGTGTATTGGTTTCAACAATTGTTTGTCTCTTTTTCTCATATGCTTATAGAACCGAGCATAAAGAGAGAGCTATATTTTGCGAGTTTGTCAACGATTTGTCACAAATTAGTACGGTCTCTTTATATTGTTACTCTGAGGTTACGTTACAGTTTCAGCTGTAAACTACGTGGCACGTAATTTAAAATATAGGTAGAGGGACTGTACACAAAATGCTGAGACAAACTTTAATTTACTTAAAAAAATAAGCAGGTCTAATTAACAATCATGTAATATTATTCAATTAATTAAATAATTTGATTGATTCCTAAAGTTAGTGTTTTAATTAATTTAACTTGAACCAACTCTATTGTATTGGTAACACGCCAGGGGACTGCCATTTTTAGCATTATAAAAACGTTTTTGATATTAAGTATTAAAAAAATAGTTTAAATGGATATTGTGCGCTGATCACAGATAGATTAGGTAATTATATTTTTAAGTTTACTACGAAATATATAATAATCTATACTTCTTTATACAATATCGGCCCAAGACAATGAGTTGCCCAGTTTACAGAGAAACGCCCATATAAATAATATTAAAAATCACCCAACTGTGACTATCTACTATACTTAATGTTACATTTTCTGGCCTTATCCATTTCAAATAATGATCAGATTGTGTAATATTATTGATTTACTTAAAATCTTTTTTTACGGTGACACATGTCACTACTTCTAATGCACCATCTGAACAATCATTGTTGACTAAATCTGCATTAGAATATAAAATAAAATAATGCTTATTTTTATATTCTTTTATCAGTCCACAGTTAATTTAGTTTTTAAACCGTCTACGAATTCACTATAATTTAAATAGAATAACATAAAATAGAGTAGACACTAGACAGCTCTATACGGAACGTGTGACGTATGCAGCGCCGGATCCACCATACGTTCAAACTGTGCAAAAAACATAAGCGCCATCTCTGAAAAGGCACCGTAAAAACAAAGATCTTATTTAGACTTACTTCAAATATTCTTTAAATCATTTCAAAATTTCCCTTTATCATTTTAAAATTACACACATCATGGGGTAATTATATTTTTTATTGCGCTGACAGCATCGCTGTGCATTAAACGACTAACGAAAATATATGGGGACTAGATTTTTGTCACGGATTTTTTACATATTGCATAGTTAATCAATAACAAAGAAAAGAGAGAAAAACTAGATAACTAAGGGGTTTATCAAGTTAATTGCTCTAATTGCCCGTCACAGTACATAGGCCAAACGGGAAGAGCGTTCAAAACACGCATAAAAGAACACTTCACCAATTGGGTTAACGATAAAGGTGAACTTCCAACGTTGCATTGAATCTACTAGATAACAAACACTCGTTTGACAAAGACAGAGATGTTAAAGTCCTACACACATGCGTAAAAGGACAAAAATTAGATATACTAGAATCAATCGAAATAACCCAAGTAGACCGAAAATTTGTCATGAACAAACAACTAGAATCATTCGCTAAGTCTCCGCTATTATAACCATTATAATTTCATCATATGATCTGATATAGTAATGTATTTTTCTAATTTAAAACATAGTATAATTTAAAGGCACTTAAAAATTCCAATCAATTAACAGGTAATAACAATAAATGTAAGTTATTACCCAAGTGCATAGCACTTAAAAATTCCTTGATACCGAGAAATTATATACGAAATAAATGATAATAATAAAAGTAATCTACTGTAAAAGTGAAAAACATTATGTCGATATGTGCTATGAATGGATGTATAAATACCTTAGTCTTAGCCACGCCCAAGTCTGCTGAGTCTGGTAAAAATCATCAAAAACTGACTACACTGCCTTGGATAGAAACCACCCTGTATACCCTAAGGTCAAAATACAAATAATACGAGAAAAAATACATAGGTCTTACTTTACGTACGGTTAAACTTGAGTAGAGTTTTATTTTTGTTGGAAAATATTTTCTATATCTCTAGTAAATAGTGCTTTGGCTAGTTCAGGATTGTATGTTGGAATCATTTGTTACAAAGCTTAAATTCGCAAAGCAATTTGGAAATGTTTGATTATCTGTGTCAAATAAAAAAGGATTGCGGAGCAGGGGAGGGGAGAAGTGGGTTCGGGGCGCACTAGTTCCTACTGCACAAGGCGCTAGATGTCGCTGAACCAGCCCTGGACGTATGTATATATTTTATTATTCAGATAGCTGATACTGATTAAATTCTCATTCATAAGGTCTGCGGTGGGCCTTATGTTAAATATCTCTAACGGCGTTAATTAATAATACGTTAATTTTTGTTTTTGAAAAACGAAGATAGCCGCTCTATTGATGGAACTTGCTGAGAGACAAAATTGTTATATATAATAGACAATAGACCAACAAAAGGTAAGAAGCAATGCTTAGTTCGACCTTTTGACTGTGATAAAATGCGGATTTTTGGATTTTCGAAAACCAAAGCACATTGACAACTTTACGGTCATTTTACAGATTTATATGTCGTGTCTAGACGTACTTGTCTGATACCAACAAATCTGCTGATGATATTTTGTCTACTAGCGTATAGAATAGTATTAGGCTTTGACGAGAATTCTAACCAACGCCACCGCCGTTATCGTTGGCAATTGTCAACTGTTGAATATAACTGTTGGGATGTTGGGAATAACGCTGACGTTGACTCGACGATATGTTGGGGGTGTTATTTTACAATAGATATATATTACTTGCCATCAGTAGATTCACTTGACGCTAGGCGCTACGTATCGGCCGTTTCGGATAGGAAAATCCACATCTAGTAGTGAAGTGTGCAAGCAAAATATCATTAAAAATTACGCAAAATATCGTTCACGAAGTATACACTCTTACGCCTTGTGTGTATTTGGCGCCAAAGCCAAAACAATAAGTACATACTCAGTGAATGTTGAGACTGCGTTGCGTTGAATAATATTCGTATGTAGCTATTGATATCCAACATTTTGGCGCAAAATTTCGTCAATAGCGTTGGACGTTGACGATATTTAGCTGTTATTTCCAACGGATAGTTATGTTTTAATACAGTACTAGTATAGAAGAAGAAAAATAGAGCACTTTGTTCCGGGCCCGGCCATAGTAGTAGACAGATAAATGATAAGATATAAAGGTAATGGTAGAATATACTTTTTAATTAACAGTAACCCAAAAAACTCTCAAAATGGGGGATTTGTGTGTACGCTCTAGCTGATTCTTAGTGCGGCCATATAAATATTTTTATTACCGCTCTATTATAGAAATTTTACGTCTTAAAACAATGCCTTTTTATATATTGTATAGTTATTCACGTGTATGATCATTTTAACATATAAATACCAAAAACTCAGGGATACAACATGTACCAAACCTTGATAAAATTTCTTGATTGAACACAAAAAGTTTGCGGAACACTGCCATAGACAATAGGTGGGGACAATATTACTTATAACTACTTAAAACTAACAATTAGAACAGCCATTATTTTTATGATTACATCTAGTCGAGAGTCCAATCGTCAAATCTATATATTTTTATTAGTGATATCAACGGCAGAACTCCCACTATTCTAATTATAAGTTATGTTTCAATTAGTAAATATTACATAATATTCTTCTTAAAATGATATTTGTTGCGCTGATTGGTTGATGGACCGGTCCGTTGACTGCGCAGCCCCTGTCTCTGTACGCCAGGGAGGGGATAGAGGGTCTCCGTCTCAGACTTAGAGTAAGAGTTAAATATTGTTACTCTAAGGTCTCAGATGGCCCTCGGGTAGTTCTCGCTAGTCCCTCGCTCACTCTCGACTGGTCGTGTATGGTGATTATCCACACTGAGCGGTGTGTGTTCAGTTCTCGGGCTACATTGTGGGTATACCCATTAAGCCCGGGAACAAAATATGAAACTTTCTAATGAACATGTTAGATTTAAATCTTAATTCTAAATATTCTATATTATATGCGCCTACAATAAACCGTATACGTCCGATACACAAAATATTTACTGATATATAATTTTTTTTTCAGTGAATACTGTACCGCACAAAAGATCCAACTGCTACCAACATAGAGTCAGAGGGACTATGGCATACCCAATTGACGTGTTCTGTGAGGCTGGAGGTAATGGAGAGGGCAATGAGATAGGAAGAGGAAGGTTGTTGAGAAGTACCTGGCTATTCAGATCTGGTCACCAAACACGGCTTCCATTTCAAGCAACGTTTCGATTCTGAGTGGTGGTATTTTACCAGGGCGATACTTTGGGTATCTACCACTCTGGAACGTGCCGAAAATATACCATATCTTTGCTTGGCTTTGAGCATAGACATAAGCTTTAAGTGTAAATTTGGTAACTCCACCTTAGCAACTTTACAGGAGGAACAAAAAAACATTGTTGTGATTATTTTTTTACGATTAGAAAACCTTAAATGCTTAGTTGTATATTTATTCAAAACGCATCAAATGAAAATATATAATTAGATAAGGTTGAGGTGAATACGAAATAAAGAAAATTGTAGGAGTTATAAAATATACGGAGATATGACGTAAAATGACATCGATGACTATGCAATTTCTTACTGTTTTTTTAGAACTATGAAATGGTGGCGAAAGGCTTTTTTGGGGAATATAGGGTATCGTTCAGTGCCGGATCCACCATACGTTCAAACAGTGCAAAAAACGTAGGCGCCATCTCTGAAGAGGCGTCGTGAAAATAAAGATCTTATTTCAATTTATATTATATTTAATATCGTGAGTTTTAGCAACAATTATTGATTTTATTTTCTTTGCTGTTAACTGACTAACCTGACAGCAAAGTCTTATCTTGCTCTTAACTAGCTTATTCTTTTCACTATTAAATCTATGGGGAATTTTCGTTTACTTTGCTAACTGATTTGCAAACTTCAAAAATTCAGTTTTATTTAAGGGAAAATCTGTTAGACAAGTTTGTCACGTGGCTTAGTAAAATGTCTCCGAATGATGGATCAAACGTCTGACTATGCCTGCCTATTTTGTAGTAAATGAACTTAATTTTTTTCTGTTTGGGACTCCTAATGTTATCATTTGAAATGCTTCTCGGTATTTCAAACATTTTTGCTCCAGTGCGAACAGGTAGGTGGTTACTTGACAAAATTGTATCTACCGCTTTTCTAATTGTATTCGAATTCCAGCTCCCTCTTCCGGGCTGTTTAACGTATAACATAACAAAATTTAATAAATAAATGTGGTCGGCGTTATACAGTGGTCGGCGTTATACAGTGGTCGGGGTATAGGACTGCTTTCGTATACTATTCAAATAAATATTTAAGACATTAAGTGAATCCTTAAATATTCAGTTATACAATCATAAACTATAGTAAAATATCATCAATATTAGTAATAATTCAAATAAATTTACATTTGCTGAAGATGGTATATCATAAAGTCAAAATAAACCGATGCACAATGTTATGTAACGATATTTTCGTAAACATTAACTTTAAACCCCGTCTGTTAATATTTTAAGGTACTCAACCTAATATTAAAATCATTCTATTTTATTACGTTCGGGCAACCCCAAAAGGGGAGGGGGCTCAAAGCAAGGGTCTATCCGGGGGCTCGCGCGTGGTGACCACGCTCTCTACAGTTTAGACAGTTTCACGGAACGGACGTGCTGACACTGCTGACCCCTGATCAGGCCCTCCCGCGCTAACATCAGAATTTCTGCGAATCCAGCCGACGCGACGCCTTGAAGCCGCATCCGCAAATCGAGTCTACTACGATCGCTCAGGGTATTGTTATTACAATTTTATTTAAATAGTGCCCCTAACTTCATTTAAGCTCACGGTGTCCACAAAGAATTAAAGCTTTTCCTAGTAGCGTAAATTCATTTGCTAAAATATACGCCTTTCACCGAAGGCACCTTCTTAAAGCAAAAGAGAAAGAGTTTTCATTTCTGTATTTCCTTCCTTGTATAATATTTGTAATCCTCCCTACCAAAAAGAAGGCCAAGTTTCTCACTCCTATTTATCGAACCTCAAACACGAAGATGCTCTCCAAAATAAGCTAGCATGGCGTAAGTATAAAAGATCTAAAAGTCCTCATTCAGGACCCAATATCATCGATTCTGCTTTCAACCTCGATAGCGTAAACATCTCCTGCACTTACGGCAGCTTATTTACGATACCGATTTCTGTTATCAGATTTTTTGCTTTCAATATTCGCTCCTTATCTGCCCAGGCGGGTATTCTGCAATTATTGTATTATTATTCGTACATATTTATAAAAAAAGTGATATATCAGTGCCAGGTTATACGAAGTGTTTTTGCCTCAGGGAGGTTTTTCACTTTGTGACCAGGACCGTGTGTCGTTGGTGAAGTGTGTTAATTCAATTCAATCAGTTCAATTCAAGTTTAATCAAGTCGAATCTAATTTCAAAATTCAGTGTTTGTGTCGTGCGTCAAGCCCAGTTCAGCCGTCGAAAGCAGCTTCACCGCAAAGCGAGTCTCCTCCGGAGGCTTCCTCATACCTGCATCCAGCTCCAATCCACGCAGTAAGCGATTTACCTTACCTTGATTCTTTTCGTATTCAGAGTTCATTGCCATTTTTCCTTGTATTTCTGTGTATGTCTATGTATGTGTATTTTTATCATCGTAAATTCCAATAATTAAATTCCAATAATTAGCTTAGTCTCTTGCCAATTCGTAATATCTGTATCTAATAATAATATTGTCGCTCGTAAAGTTTCAAATCAGCAGCGCTTCACCTACCAGCCCCGTCAGCCGCCATTACTCGCTTTCACTTTCTGAGAATTAAATACTCACCGCAAGCCGGGTTTTTTCCAGGAATTTTAACAACCGCGTCACACCCGTTGCCACCCGCTTATCTTTAACTTTCTCTTTCTTACCGTTATAACTATGAATACTCCCGTATATGGATTCGAGATGAACCTGGCGGCATTTATGCACGCCAGGATCGACAAAGATCTCTCCTCGGAGGAGAAAGCTCACCTTAACATGCTGGTCCGGCAGGAGTACTCCTCCCAAAGCCGTAGGTCCCCTTCTCCAGAACCAGGCTGCCCCCATTTCGCGGAAACCGCTATGGAGGAAGCATATTCGTCGACTGATTCCGAGTCCGCCTACTCAATCGTTAGGCGCAAACGTGGCCGGGCCCACTCTGGGGGTACGCTTACCCCTCGTCAGTCCCCAACCAACTCTCCGCCTTCGTCTCCACGGCAGAAAAGGTCAAACGTTGTGCCGTCAAGCCAACGCTCTCCCTCACCCGAATCTTATCTACAGGGAAATAGATTCTCTCCCCTGAGGTCGACCTCACCTATTGCGTCTACCTCCCGCAACTCCCCAGCCAACCTTGAGGATCAGCCATCCGCTGCTCCTTTACGTAAGTACAGAATCCCCCCAATAGTTTTACACCAGAAAACCGAAACTACGGCTTTGTTTCGGTCTCTGGAAGATAAAGGTATCGACTTCACAGCGAAAAATAGCGGGAAATTCCTGCATCTACTAGTAAAAACTCCGCGTGAGCACAGCAGCATCACGAGGCTGCTAATTGCAAAGAAAGTGGAGCACCACTCCTATAGGCTTCCTGAGGAAAAGCCTCTTAAAGTTGTACTCAGGGGGATCCCCGAGGATATCGACCCCGAAGAAATCAGGCTCGAGCTGGCTAGGAAATTCCCGGTGATCTCCGTACACCGGATGAAATCGGGTCGGTCGAAACAACCGATCCCGTTAGTCATGGTCACTCTGACCAAAAATGAAGACGGCAAGAAGATCTTCACAGATCTTCTATCAGTGTTCCATCTGAGAATCCAGGTGGAATCTCTACGTAACAAAGCACGCACGGGACAGTGCTTCCGTTGCCAAAATCACGGCCATTCGGCAAACTGCTGCCATGGCCGTGAACGGTGCGTAAGATGCGCCGGACCGCATCGGGCCTCGGACTGCCCTAAACCCAGAGATACGCCGGCAAAGTGCGCCCTCTGCGACGGCCCCCATACAGCCAACTACAAAGGCTGCCCGTCTTGGCCCGCCCCAACCCATCAGAGAAATTATTCCAACTACAAAACGCGTCCCTACCATGTAGAAAGGCCCAATAGGGATTTCTCGCGTCCTCCTCCCCCTCTCAATCAGCCTCGCATGACGTACGCTAGCGTCACGAGAGAAAACAACCAGCATCCGCAGATACCTGCTTCTTCCTCCGTCTCATGGCCCGCGCCGCACTTCTACAGGCAAGCCCCGCGGCAAGACCAAAGGCCCTCAAAGACCCCGGCCGTCAGCCAAGAATTCAGGCTAGAACGCCAACCAGAATCTCCGCAAGCGTCGCAGAGCGCCTCCGCTCCCCCCCCTCCTCCCCCCCCGACCAGGGCTAGCGATCTTCAATCGCTCATCGAACAAGCCACGGCGATTCAATTTATTATCCAAAATGCCACCAAAGAGTTGAGCAAAATTCAGTCCTTTATAAGTCAATACAATGGGTAGACAACGCTCAGATGATTCAAACTTGCAGACCGCTTACTGGAATGCCAACGGCACAGTTCTAGCGTTCCGTGGAGAAATAATAGAATTTCTTCGCGACTATAATCTAGACGTACTCATGATAAACGAAACGTGGCTAAAGCCAGCAAAGAATTTTAGAATTCCTAATTATAGTGTTTATCGGAACGACAGAACTGGCAATAGAGCCGGAGGCACAGCAATTCTAGTAAAAAGCAACATAGATCATTGTCTAGCTCATTCATTCTCTAGCGAAAACATCGAATCTACCTCGGTCAAAATAAAAACTTCATCAGGGACACTTAAATTCATTTCTGTGTACTGTCCACCAAGGCGAACTATAATTCCTTCTGAACTAGACTCACTCCTCATAGAGAACGTCCCCACTATAATAGCCGGGGACCTTAACGCCAAACACGGCTCCTGGCACAGCAGGCACGATAACCAGAAAGGTAGAGATCTTGCCAAGTACGCTCTCACCAGACAAATTGCAATTGACGCCCCGGACGTTCCTACATTGTATCCCAGCACCGGGCACCCCGATGTCATAGACATAGTAATCTTAAAGGACACTAGCCACTTGCACTCCTTAAGAGTATTAAACGACTTAGCATCCGACCACAATACCGTCCTTCTAACTCTCACAGGAGGTTCGAACCCTCTTGTCCCGAATCAGCCTTCCAGAACCAAAATCAAATGGCCTAAACTCAACGAACTTTTAAATAAAAACATAAAAGTGCCTACCTCAATTCCCGATAAAGAAAGTCTAAATAACGCCACTACGAATCTCATCAGTTCTATCAAATCTTGTATTAAAGAGGCTTCCGTTGAAATACCCAACGACACTGTTCGACAAGGTATCCCCGAAGAGATCAAAGATCTGATTAGGGAGAAAAACCTCATCCGCAAGGAATGGCAAAAGGATTGCAACCCTATAGTAAAAATGCACTATAATCGCCTTTCCCGCCAAGTGAGAGACGCTCTCAGCGAATTCCGAAATGAGCGTTGGCACGAATTTATTTCTTCCCTAGAAAACGATAGAGATGCTTACTGGAAGCTCTCCAAAGCCCTCAGACGCCCGAAGACACGAATATCCCCTCTTCAAGGACCGAACGGAACTACAGTCTACTCGAAAGCTGATAAGGCCGAAGCCTTCGCGGATAGCCTCGAAATTCAATTCTCTCCGAACAAAGATCACGACGACCCTAACTTCGTTTCAACGGTAGATTCGACAGTAAATTCAATTATCAATACCGAATCCGAAAATAAAATCACTAAAAATTAAAAAAGCGGCCGGTCCTGACGGCATTTCAAACAAAATCATCAAAAATCTCTCGAACAAAGGCATCTGCGCCCTCACAGCCATCTGCAACGCATCACTGAGACTTCGCTGCTTTCCGAAAGAGTTCAAACAAGCAAGCGTCATTCTCATTCCGAAACCAGGTAAAGATCCTCTCTTAACAGAAAACCACCGTCCGATCAGTCTTCTTCCCTGTCTAGGAAAAATTCTTGAAAAATTAATCCTAGTACGACTAAAAGCATTCATTCAGGAAAATAAAATCTTGCCGGACTTTCAACATGGCTTCAGAGCTGGCCATTCAACATCACATCAACTCCTCCGAGTGGTCGAACACATCACGGAAGGTTTCAACATCAAGAAAAAGACAGTCATACTTTCGCTGGACGTTAGCAAAGCTTTCGACAAAGTATGGCACAACGGCCTTCTCTTTAAAATGTACATCTTAGGCTTCCCGATTAAATTCATTCAAATCATTCACAGTTATTTGACAGATCGTACTTTTTAGGGTAAAATTAGATGAAATTTTCTCTTCAATACGTCTGATAACAGCCGGGGTCGCTCAAGGCGGTCTACTATCTCCCGACCTTTACAGTGTATTTTCCAGCGATATACCAAAACCGATAGACCACAACGTGTTAATTACCCAGTACGCCGACGACACTAATGTCATATCAAGCTCAACTGTCGCGACCACTGCTACAAGTCGCGTTCAGCGTCAGGCCATTCTCATACAAGAATGGTGCAAAAAGTGGAGAATTTCAATAAATCCCACCAAAGTGCTGCTACAGTTTTCACAAAAAAACTGTACAAACAGCCCCCGAACATCAAACTGTTTGGGGAAAAAGTTCCATGGGAAAAATCAATCAAATACCTCGGAGTAATTTTAGACTCAAAACTTACGTGGAACGATCACATAAACTCAAAAAGTGAAATCTGCAAACAAAGTGATATCTGCACTCTATCCCATGCTAGGCAGAAAAAGTCGATTATCAACAGACAATAAACTACTACTCTACAAGACAACCATAAGGACAGGTTTTCATACGCCGCACCCATTTGGGGGACACGCAGCTAAAACACACATAAATAAACTTCAAACCCTGCAAAACAAGGCCATTCGACTCGCGTTGGGTGCGCCCAAGTGGATCAGGGTTTCCACTCTACACAAAGACTCAAACATTCCTCTGATAAAGGATTTATTCGTAACACATTCTGAAAAATTTTATGCCAGCCTTGCCGGTCATAAAAACCCGACCATAAATTCTCTCGCTAAATATAGCGAGAACGAAAACTTTAAGTACAAAAAGCCTAAGGTAATCCTCCGCAAGGAGTGACACCCTGTCCAAGTGGCAGTTAAATTGTTATATATTTTATTATATGTATGTCTATAAATATTTTACGTCTATGTAGTTTATTTTATCAAAATAGTTTATTTATCGAATTATAGTATGTAGTATTAATATTATGTTTATGTATATGTCTTTCGGACACTCCCTTACAAGAAAAATAAAAAAAAATTCCAAGTAAAGTATCATTTTGATATCCCCTTATGAATATGCTAGAGTCAGTAAACTTTTAGTTTAGGAACTCTGTATACGAAGAATATCCAAATCCAAGTCCAATTCAGGACCCAGTTCCGCTGGTCCGTATCACTGGCGCTACCAACGTGGGGCTTATATATTGAGAAAACCGCCTTCTTTTTTGTATGGAAAACATGTATGTAAATCATTGTAATTTTAATCATTAATATGTATTTCTTTTTCCCTCGAAACAAAGTGTTTAGGTACATTTAATAAACGCGCGCTCATTTTTGAACATCTCCATTTTGAAATAGACGCCGAGTTTGCAATCCGTTCGTTTTCGTAACGATTAAAAGTGAAATCTTTAAAATTGTTTAAACTAAACGCGTTTCAAGAAAGAATGCTAGTGAACGTTTCATAGAAATCATTATCTATATTTTCGTTTTACTTATAGATATAAACACGCCGCCAAAATGCGCGCGCATTTCTTCATCTTTATTTGAAAGGTTTAACCGTTTTTTGTTTTTTTCAAATCGATCTTTTTCAATTGAATCCCAGTTTATTATACATAGAGTATATGTTTAGTAGTAATATTAGTTACGAGCCTATTTTTTGAAGAAAGGCGTTGTTTGATCATAATTTCGGTTTGAAAAATCTACGAATAGGTACAGCGAGTTCTGGTCGGACTTACTTTGACTACCAAAGTTTGTTTTAGGCATGTAATAAATGCTTTAAATGTTAATACAAAACCACGCTTTTGTCGGCGTGCATTTAAAAAAGGTCATTTTATGACCTTATATTGTGTTATCGAGTTAAAACTGAAAACTTTCTCTGCCTACTAAAACAAACGCCGCGCGATCGCTATGACCAGGGGTTTATCTTTTCTTAAATTGGTCGACCCATCATAAAAACATTATTTTTAGAAACTTCACGTCTAAAATTATAGCACATTTGGCTTTTTGGGGAATACGGAAAAAACACGTGTCTTCTACAAGGTTTCATACCTGCTACCCCGACGGTTTTTGGCGCTAAAAGTTTGTTTTTTCGCAAACGTGTTAGTTTAAGTTGCGTTCTTTCAAATCCCTCGCTATTAAACAACAAATAGTTAATTGTTAGTTAAATTAAATCTATTGGCCATCATGGACGCTTTCCTACGTTTTAAGAAAGGCATCATTGCTAATGTAGAAGCCTTGACTATACCTTAATTGAAAAAGGAGTTAAAAAAGCGTGGAATCGCCGGTAGACGTAAATTACCCGTATTGCGCGAGCAGGCTCGTTGCTTCAATAAAGCGTTTATCCGCCAAATTAAACCAACAGACGACGAACCGGAACTAGTTATCCGCGAGGAATCGAAGGTTCCGAAGCGGCTTGAGGAAATCAAATATATCCTAAGAGAACCAGGAATAACGAATCTCGCCTCCTGGAACCTAAAGTTTGACGGAACCACGGATGTTAGAGAATTCGTTAACAACGTGAATGAATTGATTGCGGCCCGAAGCGTTTCTTCGGAAGTAGTCACTAGGTGTTTTACCGATCTCGTAACGGAAATGGCATTGCTTTGGTTTCGCTCACTGCCTGACAAGACAGTATCCTGGCCGGAACTTAAAATCTTGCTTATTGATCAGTTTGAGCCTCCGAATGCTCAGTATGCGCGTAAACTGGAAGTTCATACAGCTAGACAGAGCCACGGAAGGTCCCGCCTTACAGTTTTTTACGGAAACGCGGCATAAAAACAGCAACCTCGAGTCACCCATGTCGGAAGTAGAGCTCATGCAGATATTTAAACACGGCCTATTACCCCAGTACGCAAGCCTTGTGGCTGGGGTTACAGTTAACTCGGCGAAAGAACTGGAAATCGTGTGTGCTAATTTTGAGGGTATTCAAAATACCGTCATGCGTCCGCCCCGAGAATCTAAAACGGGAAACAATTACCTTAATAGTATAGCGTCATCGAGCAATGCTGGTACAGCAAGCCAATATGACAAGCCTTTTTACAACGCGTCTCCTCGTGCGAAAAATACCTCAAGCCGCGTGTGCTATCATTGCCAAAAACCGGGGCACTTTCGCAACACTTGCGAGTTATATAAAAAAAAAAGTTTGTCTGAAAACAAACACTCAAATTCCCGGATGCAGAGAAATAATGACCCTCCCTCGCTTCCCCGCCATAACCGATACACCTCTCCGTTGCCTCAGGAACCGCCGAACAGCGATCTCCCCGTGGGGATAGATTTCACAAAACCCCCGCCTAAACTACAATATCCAAAAAACTAACTGTCAGCCGCTCAAACACCCCTCTTTCGAGGCAGGGTGACGCGAGCCTCAATCGGACTGAGTGGCTGAAAGATTCTAAATTCCTAAAGGAAACAGCACACCTTATGGAAATTAGATGCGTGGAAGCGGCGGATGGTCGCCCCTACGCCCGATTCACAATTAACGACGTGCCTTTTCCGGGATTATTAGACTCCGGAGCTAATGTAAGTTGCCTAGGAGGAAATTCTTATACCTCTTTCCTTGATATCGGCGTATCAATGAAACCCTACGGCTTGCCGGTAATCACGGCGAGCGCTAGTCGCCAGTCAGTGTTGGGTGTACTCTCTCTACCAGTCACTTGCAGTGGGCACACTGCTGTGATAGACTTTTTTGTGATACCTTCGCTATCGC
>JAGWCC010001184.1:0-49321 GCA_022651775.1 Drusus annulatus | reverse complement strand
AAACACATTTGGTGTTTTATTGCAGCTTCAGAACCAATATTTTTGGTCCTTCGAGACGGATAATGATACCAGTATCATCTGTGTATATATTATATATACTGATATGTGAATGGTGGTTTCCTTGCACCATAGAAACCCATGTTGGCATCAACTACTGTAATATTTTATGAACATTTAATTTTGACTGTCTTAAAACGGGTATCACCTACTTACAAGGTTTGGATATACCCACATAGATGAAGGGAGAGTTGTATGTTTATGTATTGACGCCTTGAAGGCTTTTACGTGTAGGTATATTTTAAGTCGTACAAAGAAGTAAAATAAATGTATTATTTCAAATAAGTTAGCTGGTAAAATATAAATATGTAGTAACAGCGTAGGTTTTACATTTAGTTACATTATTTTAGTAGGTTGCACAAAATAGTGTAAAACGTGTATAATATAATAAGAATAAAATAATGATAACGAAAATAGGTATAAAATATGTAAGTAGGTACTATGTAATTCGGTACCATCTAAGTAGGTACAGTTTATTCTTTTAATTTCGCTCCCATGTCCTAAAACGAAAAAAAATAAATTAAAATCATAATCATAATCTTAATAATTGTGTCTATCTGATGGGACCTGCCAGGTAAGTATGTTCCTAAATATTTTCTTATTTAAACTAGGAATTAATATGTAATGATAGAAAATAAGATCTGTACAGCGCCCTTGAGGTGATTTTTCACAAAAACGGCGCTATACAAATCGTCCAAATATTATTATTATTATTATGTAAGTAAGTGCTATGTAAGTAGGTACCATATAATTGGGTACTATGTAAGTAGGTACTATATAAGTAGGTACTATGTACGTAGGTACTATCTAAGTAGGGAAGATGAAAATAATAATAATATTTGGATAATTTGTATGGCGCCGTTTTTGTAAAAAATCACTTCAAGGGCGCTGTACAAATCTTAATTTCTAGTTAATATTAATATTTATTTAAATTAAGTACAGAGAAGCAGGTATTGTGTAAGTAGGTACTATGTAAGTTGGTAGTTACAGCGCAAAAGGAAGTAGGTTTATTTTAAAATTTTAATATAGGTAATAATAATAAATAAATGGATTACTTTTATAGCGCCGTTTTTGTGGGTAGATCACCTCATCTTACTTCTAATACCTGAAATATATTTTGCCTTTTCAGACAATGCTTTTCAGGTTTATATTATCACTGAGTATAATGATTATTTATAATTTTTGGTTGATTGGAGTATTACCTACCTAGTGTGTAGATAATATTTGTTGCACATTGTCCTTTGCTTTTTTCGCTTCATGAATAATAGTTAGTTTTTTTTGTGTTTAAGTTACCTGCTGTGTTACGAGGAAATTGCGTGATGGTTGGTTAGTTAAATTTTGACCGAACAAAACATTTTTTTTGCAATGTTTTCTTTTATATTTCATCGTATTTCCAAAGTTTTCACATTGTCAATATTTTTTTATAATTTCCGTTTATTCACAAATAATTGGCAAAGTTCACCACAAAAAAACATTTTTTTTAAAATTCCACAACTGAAAACAAAAATAACTAAATGTAACCAAAGCTATTTTTTTTCGTACCTTTTGATTTAAAAAAGTACATTCAGTACGGTTAGGTACTAACTTTAACCACTTAACCATCACGCCGTTTCACACAGCTCTGTATCAGCACACATTCCTTGCTTGATTCACATTTATACATCGTCTCATACATACATGTTATTCTGACTTTTCACATAGCCTGATTTGAGTATTTGATTCACTTGATCGTGCCATGTCTTCCTCGGGCGTCCCCGACTTCTTCTTCCTTTCAATTTCGCATCATACATTCTTTTCACACTTCTTTCGGTTAGGTATTTTAGTCTTAAATCCAAAACAACATGTTGTATGAAACAGGCCCAGAGTGCGTAAGGAACTAGTAATGAAAAAAAAAACAGGTCTTGAAGAGGCCTTAGTTAAATTACGATAGAAATGTGAGATGCTCGTTCTACATTCACGCTGTTTAACAAAAAACAAGACAGAGAACGACTCGTTCTCATGCTGCTGACATCCACTGTGGACGAGATATACCTAGGTTAGCATTAGCAAACTTATCTCAAAAGTCCTTTTCGAAACCCCCAATGTTTCAGCCCTTTATTTTTACACTAAACACATGTTTTCAGTGTTGCCAAAAAATGTGTGGAGAAAAGAATGTAAGGTTTTTAATCCTAAGAATGACCCTTTGTTCTATGGTATTACTGTGTGTAGCCACATGTGGCTGACCGTGCTTGGTTCCACCACAATAACCCTTGTATTTTTTGTGAGTTGCGTGCATACCCTTAGAGAATAACTGCTAATAATATTAAATGTGCTAATGCCATTGGAATGTTTTTATTTATCTCTTCCTAAAATGTTTCCCATTCTTCTTACGAGTATTAAAATTCCTTTCCTCATATTTAAAAAAAAAAAAATTATAGTGAATATCACACCAAAGTCTTAACTGCTCCCGACCGTCTATAGCCAGTGAGATTATGGCATCCCCAATTGGGGTATGTTGTGAGGCTCAAGGACGTTGGGAGGGGATGGAGATGTGGAAGAGAAAGGTTGAAAAGTACCGGCTATTCAGATCAGGTCACCAAACACGGTTAAAAGACATTTCAAGCAATGTTTCGATTCTGAATGGTGGTCTTTCACCAGGGCGATATTAGAGTATCTACCACTCTGGAAGTGCCGCAAAAATGCTTTTATTATTTTATTTGAATTAAATGTGTTATGACACATATCAATTAAATAAATGTTATTTATGGGTGCGGAATCCGCAACCTTTGGATTCGTAGTCGAGCGTCTTACCACTCAACTATGGAGGCCATGTACATTGCTTAAGGAGTATTTTCTTCGTACTTACCTTACACCCTTGTACTAGCCGTGTTAATGATAATTCTTAGTTTTTATAGCGCCACTTTCGTGGAAAAAAAACACCTCAAAAGCGCTTTACAACATGAGGTGATATTTTACAAAAATGGCGCCATATAAATTAGACTAGTATTATCATGTTCGTTTTGAACTTTGATTTTAGAAGTAGGTAGAAAAACATTCCATTTTGAAGGTGCACCCAAATTATCGATAAAAAAAATAATATATCGGCGTTTATATTTGAAATTTTATATATTTGAAACATTAATTTTCATTTAGGCATTTTACAAATCATTTTTATAAAATGTAATTTTTTGTGCTTGGGTTTTCAATGCATTCCGATATTATTTAAATATTGCTGTAATTTTTGCCGCTGGATTATTGCCAATTATTTTATGGGTTTTTCCAGTAGAAGCCTATTTACGTATTTAATGATATCCTTCACAGAATGTACGATCCATTGGCGTGCCGTGATTTCTTATTTAGTAATATTTTTTCTTTCAGAATTTAAATGCAATTATTTTAACAAAAAAAACGCAACCGAGAAATTTTGCTGTTCTCCGGCTGCGTAAATATTTTCTCCTTTTTTATACTTCACTTCCCCCCCTGTCTTCCGCCTCAAAACATTAAACAAATGGGGATGTCTGGACCTGGGCAGTATAGATTAGAATTTGTGTTTTCACAAAAAGGTATTACTCCTTCATTGGGATGAAAAAAAAACAATTCCCTAGGTCATTATGAAATAGTATTAAATAAGACAACATTATGTATGTTTTATAATATTTTAATTTGATTTATTTCACTATTCATAGAGTAATAATATATGTTATATACAGGTGAATAAAAAACTCACATGCCAGCAATAATACCTATTTTATGTGTAATATCTCTTTACTCACACTTCGATACTTACTTCTAGTTCTATAAATAGTACAAACTAACATTACGGTCGGGAATGATACAACAGAGAATACAGAGTAGTGCTTTAACAAACTGTGTTTTAAGTGCAAACGACTTTAAAGTAAATCAAACCATTCCTCTCATATGTTCCTATTAGATACAAATTATAAATATTTTACAGTAACATTTTTGGAATACCAAGTCGTGGAATTCTATCATATTAAACAGTAAAGTCGAACTTGTTTAAAAATGGCAATAAGTAACATTTTGGACATTTCGCAGATAGAAAACACACATTTTTACATTTCATTTCTGCGAAGACTCACTGTCATTAATATAGATACGACTGGTTCGAAGGTGTTTGAAAAAATAATATCAAAGTTTTAGAGAAGAAAAAAACTCTATTATATAATATATCCAGTACTTTTACAAAATTAAAATATAATCCGTGTGGCGAATTGACATTCGAGGTCTATTTTCAAAAGCACATCGATCAATTTCGTACATTTTACCAAACGGAACGCTTAACTGAAGCTTTTTAGACAACTTCTATACAACAGACTGAACTCACGAATTGAAGATTTATCTATTAGAGGCTTTATTGTGTTATGCTTGAATCGAGCACTACTAAATGTTACTTCTAAATATTATTATCAATTTTATATTATCCACAGCATTTAAGCCAGTACCTTCGTCAGCCATCTATTCCTCAGATTAATTATTACTGGAAAAAATTACAATAGTTCAGAATGGCAGTACACACATATGACTAAATGTCAAGTCTTAGCGTGAGATCTTTTGTTTGTTCTACTCTACTCAATGCCAACTTCATTTGAGTGAGAACAAGTGGAAATACTTTTGTAGTATTTTGGAATACCAAATGAACGATCAACTTAACTTTAGGTTAATTTTTTTACACCCCGTTGGTTATTACAATCGGTGCGGCTATCCAATCGATACGTTGATGGTGTAATAAGCGAGAACCGCCTTGCAAAAGAATGCCTAGGACACATTCAGTTAAAGATGTGTTTGAACGATCGTTCAAACTTAAATCTTTGACTTTCTGACAGATAAATTAAACAGTTAAATCGTAATTCTGGTAGCCCTAATCACGATGCAAATAAAATATTTTTAACATGCATTTCAAGAATTTAATTTTATACAAAAGCGCACGTCAAAAATACGATTAAACTGATGTGGCAATAGCAAGATGTTAAAAAACTTTTATGCTAAGTAGTGCACAGTGGTAAATATATATATATATATATATATATATATATATATATATATATATAGGTATACAGGTTTGAGGCTGTTTCTTTTCAATGAAAATTGTCCGCCACGGATACCGATGATACACCACGAATCAACGGATTAACGAAAAGTGATAATAAACCAAATAAAAAAATGTTATGAATCAACGAAGTTATGGACTAGGGATGGGCATAATCGAAACCTTTTGATAATCTAAACATCCGATTCTGAAACATCTTAATAATCGAAAAGTGCTTTGATTTAGCTGGTACATTGGCCGTATGGTATCAGAGCCATTAATTCGAAGCGTCGTTCGATTATTCCGACCACTAATTTGCTACCTGTATTTATTAGAATAAACTTTTAATATCTTCATTTTTTTCGATTGATTTGAACAGATGATTTCGATTATGCTCATCGCTACTAATGATGGACCAATGAGACACGATGCTCTTATTACCGAAATGGAATGATTCTTATTAAACACACATATGAAGGGATGTAATTCTCAACTGACCAATAGGTATCATAGATTGATTACAAAATCCCAGAATACGAATATGGTGTTTTTAATACAAACACATATCCTAGCGATATATAGGTAGGAATACGGTGCTTGGATTATAATTTCAGAATTAATAATTATAGCTTTCTTTATTAAAGACATCACATTAGTAAAATACATATAGATCTATTGAATTAATACAACACATGGGGACACGGGTTAATGTAGGCAGGTATCCTACACATAAGCATATATAATATATACAAGGTGGGCCAGTAAGAACTGTACTTAATTAAATACTCTCCAGCTCGGTGTTTGCGAAAAGAATTTGTTTAAAATTATTAATTAATTTTTCATGCGTTTGTTACAACATTGTTTTTAGTGGGTCTGTTAAATACTCGATTAGCAATTAAGACAGTTGATATTCCTACTTAAAATATCAGATAATATTCATTTTAGACACTCATAATATCACTACGACTTATTACTGTTCGCATAGCGTCGGATGTTCACAGAACACCGACACGGCCATACCCATTCCTCCCTCACTATTCAAAGTCTACTACACGCACTAGTACTGTCCATCGCGACACTTCGATTGGTCAGTACACAAATATCGTCTAATTTCACTTATCACTGGATCAACATTTACCTACTTTTCACTAAATATTGTTCTAATTACTATCACACTTTATCGTTATTATTTATCGAAGTCTTTGCACTATTCCGAAAATGCTGAAATAAATCAAAACACTTCCATTAGTATAATGTTCATTTCGCACAATCGCAGTTTTTACAATAAAGTCTCAATCCAAAACTTAAAACCTAAAATGCCTTAAAATGTAATCTACACATACAAAGTATTCTCGCAATTAACAATAATAATTATACAAGCATCTTATATCACTCCGTATTAACTATCAAAAAAATGTTATTAAAACCTTTTAATCAAAAGATAACCATTTCACTGTGGTATAGAAATAATATCAGTTAAGTAGGTGTACAATGTAAGCACATATCGTACGATAATTTAATAATTTTGATAAAATATGTTTTCACTGAAGGGAGATTTTATTTAACTATTTTACTTTATGCAGGCAATGTGTAGTGTTTGAGTAAAAAGTTTACCAAAGAACAACACACTGTATAATCTATAGATAGGTATCTACCCATAAGTGTTCATAGACTATTCAAGAATAATTAAGAAGACTACTGTTGAAAACATTTAGAAGGAAAAATGATTTTAATTGTACAATTTTCATGTACCAAAAATCTGAGACAATGAAATGTTATCTCAACAATCAACACCCCACCATTTTGGTAGGTTAGTTTGATGCATTAAATCTAATAATTAGTGCGATAAGGTTTATACTATCATATACCTATAAAATTATTCTAGAAATAACAATATATTTACACAATTGTAAGGGTGAGACAGTTACAGCAACAGTGTTTTTTTTATCGGATCACAATATTTTTATTTTATATTTTATTTATATACCAGGGGCGTGCCGTGACTTTCTTCTAATGTTCTAGAACGAAAAGGTTTCGGTTGAAATTTCTAGAAGTGATTTTTGTTTCATCCAAAAGCGGGATAGATAAAAAAACGGCGACACGCGAGTCAGCATTTAAAAATGAAAACACCACATTTTATTTTGAAAATTTGCAAAAAATCGGAAATAAAGTGATGGCCCGTTCTGGTATAAGCATTAATTTTTGGATACCGAATGATTTGATAATTTCTCTTAGTAATACATAAGTAATTAGTAATCATAAAACAGCGACGCATACATATAATAATGTTTCTCTTTCCGACTCACCCCCAACTAAAAGCTACGATACGTGAATTTTAGGCTAAAGTTCTCAAACGAAATTCCATATAATTTCAAAATTCTGTTTTTTCTGCTCATTTACACATGAAATTTGATACGCAAAAAAATATTTTAGGTGAATATGTATTTGGGTGAATTTCCTTAGCATAATTTATTTTTTGTGAGAGTTAAAATGATTTACCCTTTTTATAAATTTACTTCGCTTAACATAAATGCAGCATATTTTTTTTATATGTTCAAAGCTTTGTTTGTATCATTCACAAAAATGTGTAAATGTATTAGCAATTTCCAAAATTACATCATATTTTAAGTAACAGTAAAGAGCATTATTCGTATGAATCATACTCGAGAACATTATCCTTAATACTTATTAAATAAGACAGAGTTCGCACACATTATAATTGCAGTGAAATCGCATCGCTGTAAGTTTACGCCGAAGTGTTGGTAGCGCTGCGGGCTGAACGGCCGCTGCAACGAGAGAAGCAAGGATTAGATACACAGACTTGGTTTGCTGTTCCTCAGAGTCTATACTAGAAAGATCACTGATTAGTTTGTTCCAGTTATGATGATCCATAATTAGTGAATTGCTGAAAGAATAGTTTTATTAAACAGAATAATGTGTAAAATGCAGGTCGCTTAATTTCATAATATGGCCAAAGAAAATAAAAGCAAACAATAAATACATTTTATACGTTAACATTTTGCCTTAACTTTTTTTAACAATAGGTTTTTTATTATTCTGAATGATGGATTTTTTTTCTCTCCCAGAACTTATACCATAACCCTTTTCCACACAAACAGTAGGAAACTGAAAACAATAGACATTTAGCGCCCTTGAGGTGATTTTTCACAAAAACGGCGCTATACAAATCGTCCAAATATTATTATTATTATTTTTCTGTTTTTTTTATTCTTGAAAATCTGTAAAAGGTCACAGCACGCAACTGCTTAATAAAATACATTATTTTTGAACGAATTAATAATAAATAGGTAATTGTTTTAGACATTTTAGAACTCTGTGATGGAACAGTTATTCAGATACAGGTTTCAGATATAGTGTTTCAGAAACACTGTGTCAGACAATGCTTCTGATAAAGTGTTTCTTTGTATAATTTTAAAAAATTCAACGCAATACTGATTTAGATTTGAAAGTGAATACCGCACAAAAGTCCCAACTGCCCGGAGCCAGTAGAACTATAGCATCTCCAATTGGAGTATGATGCGTAACTAAAAGGGGTTGGAAAATGAAGGATATTATGTGAAGAAATGTGAGGAAGTATCTGGCTATTTAGATGTAGTCATCATACACGGTTAAAGCCATTTAAAGCAATGATTCGAGCGTGTCGATTCGGATTTATTTTTTATTTTTATGTGAATACCGCACAAGAGTCTCAACTGCTCTCAACCGTCTAGAACCAGTAAGACTATAGCACCCCCAAATAGGGTATGTTGTGAGGCTGAATGAAGTGGGGAGGGGAAGGAGATTGGGAAGAGGAAGGTTGGGAAGTACCTGGCTATTCTGATCTGGTCACCAAACACGGCTAAAGCCATTTAAAGCAACGTTTCGATTCTGAATGGTGGTCTTTCACCAGGGCGATACTTTGAGTATCCACCACTCTGGAACGTGCCAAAAATATACTTTTTATTATTTTTGTATGAATTAAATGTGTTATGACACATATTAATTAAATAAAAGTAATTGGCGCACGCCGGGTTTGAACCCGCGACCTTTGGTTTCATAGTCGAGCGTCTTACCACTCTACCATGGAGGCCGTATGGTGATCTTTCACCGATAATGGTAGTATCTGATTATAATAATAATAATAACAGTGAACTCATTTAGCGCAGTTTTGTGATAGTTCACCTCAAGTGCGTTTCATGCTAAATTAATTATGCTAATAAGATTAACTAACAAGGAGAAAATAATATGTATACAAATTAAAACTATCTAAAATCATGATCGTTATCATAAATCACGAGAGAAAAGGTTCAGATATGGGTATAACAGTGTATGTGTACATCAACAGATTAAAAAACAATTTACCAGGAGCTAAGGGTATAAAAATTCAGATGAAACATATGAATTCATATTAACACATTTGTCAAATCAAAGACAAAGAAATAAGATTGAGGACAGTTAATATGTTGGCACTTATAACAATTATTAATATTAATCCTGTTTCAACGGCCTGCGTGCTCGACGCTCGACTACGAGTCCAAAGGTCGCGGGTTCGAACCCGACGTGCGCAAATAAATTTTATTCAATTGATATCTGTCATAACTCACTTAATTAATATAAAATAACACATAGTGTATTTGCGGCACGTTCCAGAGTGGTAGATACACTAAGTATCGCCCTGGTGAAAGACCACCATTCGGAAGTGAAACGTTGCTTGAAATGGCTTTACCCGTGTTTGGTGACCTTCCTCTTTCCCATCTCATTCCCGTCCCCACTACCTTAAACCTCACAACATACCCCTATTGGATGTGCTTTAGTCTCACTAGCTCTTGACGGTATGGAAGAGTTGGGACTCTGGTGCGGTATTCACTATAAAAAATAGTAACAATTTTAAAGTATTGAAAATTATTACACCATGCTAACCTTGGAGTAACAATATATGGAGAGAGAGCTAATTCTTTTTACCCAACCTATACAAACTTGCGATAAATCACTTTCTCCGGGTTTTTACGTCGTACACCATGAGAGAGAAAGAGACAGCAAATATATCACACCGATTTTATGTACTGTAAGGATGATATTGGTCTACCGCGTCTCCGGGGACTCCGCCCACAAGTTTTGATTTGCGACTAAGCTGGACACAACTAAACGGTTTTTTTAGGTTGTATGCTATATTTTGTTGACAACAATACTGTGAAAAAGTGGTTTTACGAATAAACAAAATCATTATGTCGACATGTGCTATGAATGGATGTGGTAATACCTTAACCCTAGTCCTAGCCACGCCCAGCTCTGCCGAGTCCAGCAAAAATCATCATAAACTGACTACACTGCCTTAAGGCTATTCACACCAACGTCCGGATCCGCTCAGTGCCGATATTGTTCCGCAAGAGAGCTTATTGATATGGTATGAATATCAATCAGGGTATAAAGTATATCCTTCTGTCCACCCTTGTGATATTTAACCACTTAGTTAGTTAAATAATTATTTTGATTTGTAAAAATCCTAACATCGCAGATTTTTTTTTATCAAAAACCATTTTTTTATCACCAAATAATATTTTTTATTAATTATTAAAAATATTATTTAGTGAGAAAAAAAATGGTTTAAAAAAAATCTGCGTTGTAAGTATTTTTACACTTCAAAATAATTATTTAACTAAATAAGTAGTTAAATATCACAAGGGTGGGCAGAGGATATACTGCCACACAACTTTGTCTTGGCACATACTCCTTGATTGATATTCATACCGTATCAATAAGCTCTCTTGCGGAACAATATCGGCACTGAGCGGATCCGGACGTTGGTGTGAATCAGCTTTTAGATAGGCACCACTCTAAGATGCTAACCTTAGAGTAACAATATAAAGAGACCGTCCTAATTATGAGTCAAATCGTTCATACTCGCAAAATATAGCTCTCTCTTTATGCTCGTTTCTATAGACATATGAGAAAAAGAGATAAACAATTGTTATTAAGAACATATGATTTGGGGCGTGCTAAAAGCCGTGGAACCATTTTTTTCAATATATTACTAACTTCACAGTAGTTTACATGTCAGTCGAATTGACAGACAAAAAGCTTAAAATATATATAATTACTTAAGTGAATTTAGTGCAATATTAAAAAAAAACGATATGGCTATATGTGCAGTTGTTGGTTGTTTCAACTGAAGTAACAAAGGACCAAAAAAATCAGTTTCCACAGGTATTTATCCAAGAATTCGTATTTTTTAGTTTGACCTCAAATATTTTATATGCTAACCTACACCAATATTTAGTCAATTTTTGCATTATTTGTTGCGATATAATAAACTCCCGTTTAAAATAAGTTTGAATGCATTCCTAATATGTTTTACTTCGATAGATATACGGGATTCTGACGTAAATTTGTATGAATGGGGATTCTCTGATTAGTCAAACATCTGAACGTATCCATGTCTCTTTCTTTCTCATGTAGCAACTCAAAATTGTTCGCGAACAGATAAAGACGGAATAATGTTTATTCTTACGGTTTTCTTCGCATTCGATTGGCTGGAAGCATATACGTCTTACCTCCTTTGGTCAATGCTTGGTCAAAAAGTAGCGTCAAAATTTCGCAAGGTTAGGTCTCTATATATTGTTACTCTAAGATGCTAACAGACTATCTAATGATTTAAACTACTAATCTTGTATAAAACTACGAAATAAAGTTGAATGTGTTTTGAAACAGTCTGAGCCGATGCACATAATTAGGGTTATTGGTTTTTATCACACCCTAGTCATAGTTATAACGCTCTACCCCGGTCACGAGGGTAACACCGAGCGCCCTAGCGACAGGCGACGGGGTAACACCAACATCGTTGCGGGGCGAGTGACAAATTTGGATTTTGTTTATTCACCTCGGAACATTTGTCAAAACAGCGCAGGAAGGGCTCCTCATTAGCCAGATGTGTGACCCGTTTTTTGATCGTCAGTTTTTCAGAGATGATAATTATTATTACTGTCAATGGTTTTTATAAATTCCTATTCTACAGCAGTTAACCCTAATAGGAATGGCCCTGCCGCCGACAGATCCGCTGTAATCTCTTTCTATTACACGTGTTTTAAAAAATATATGAGAAGGAGGGAGAGGTCACTGTGAAGTTACTAACGGTAAGCCTTCAGATAAGTAGGCACTGTTTTTTAAAAAATTATATGAATACAGCACAAGAGTCTCAATTGTTCTCAACCGTCTAGAACCAGTGAGACTATGGCATCCCCAAATAGGGTATGTTGCGAGGCTGAAGGTACTGGGGAGGAGAAGGAGATTGGGAAGTACCTAGCTATTCAGATCTAGTCACTAAACACGGCTAAAGCCATTTCAAGCAACGTATCAATTCTGAATGGTGGTCTTTCACCAGGGCGATACTTTGATTATCCACCACTTTGGAACGTGCCGCAAATATACTTTTTATTATTTTCATATGAATTAAATGTGTTATGACACATATTAATTTAAAAAAAGTTATTGGCGCATGCCGGGCTTGAGCCCGCGACCTTTAGATTTGTTGTCGAGCGTCTTACCGCTCGACTATGGAGGCCGTCAAATTAAAATCGTTTTTCTTTCTTGAAAAACCTTCAGACTAAAATTTTATTTATTATCATAGTAAAATAAAGTAGAATATTAACACCTTGAAAGTAGCAATACTAATGAAAATTAAAAAATAACTTTGTATAAGACCACAGATTTAGTTTTAATTTTTATGACCCACCGGTTTCGCTCAGCCTAAGCATAATCAGAGTACAAAATTAAACTAAACAAAAAATAAAAGTGTGCGGTTATATTTACGTACAGAGGGAGAACACAATATAAAATTTAAAAAAATAATAATGAGAAAACAATAGAATATCGTTCCAATTATAACAAAGGGACAGAGAGAAAGAGACAGATAACATGAAATGAAAGAGGCAAAACGTCAACTGAGAAGGTGATAGAATAATAAGAAATTTTATGAGTTTACAGGAAATATACCTAAAATTGAACTACTGAATGATGCTTAGGCTAAACGAAACCGGCCGGTCATAAAAATTAAAATAAAATCTGTGGTCTTTTAAGGTATATTTAATTTTCATTAAATATGTCAAACCGCAAAGTGATTGCTTTTTAAGAAAATATATTAATTATAATGTGGCGGGTTCAGGCCCGGCGTGCGCCCCACTACCTTCAGCCTCACAACATACCTCAATTGGACGTAGTTATGCAGAAAGCATCCAACCCCGAAAAGAGAGAAAAAGGTTTGAAAATTTGACGATACAAAAGCATATTACGGCATTTTTAAAGTAAATATCACTCTTTTTTCTTTTTTAGAATTATTATAAATTGATAATTTATAATTTATCAATTTATTTATTTAAAAAAAGGATTTCCTATGTTATCCTACATCTTAATGCTTTGAAACATTATTTTAAGTCAAATGTCTGCAATGTGGGTTAGTATAATAATGAGTTACCAAAAATCTACTGCATTTGGTGCTTGGATGTTTTCAGCAGATAGAAATCTCGTATGTATCTGTAGGAAAACTTGTAAAACTCGATTTTGGAAAATTGTGAGTTGGACGCTTTCTGCATAACTACGTCCTTGAGGTAATTTTTCACAAAAGCGGCGCTATAAAAATCATTCAAATATTATTATCAATTGGGGATGCCATAGTCTTACTGGCCCTACACGGTTGGGGCAGTTGTGTGGTATTCACTATTCATACTGTGAAAATGGATATTATAAGAAAGGTGAATGCAGGAAACTCCATTAATGGAGGACTGAAAGCTGTTGGCGCAGATAATAAATTATTCAATGAAGCCAAGCTAGCAGTCCACAATGGAGTGCTTATACCAACCCTGATATATGACAGTGAGGCATGGAATTGGCAGAGAAAGAATGAAAGTAGACCGAGTGCTGTGGAAATGAGATCCCTGAGAAGTATGTGTATTCAAAATGTGGATTTCCGGAAAAAATGCAAGGCTGATGTAAGCGTAATAAATAGGATCAAGAAAGGGACGCCAAGATGGTGTGGGCGTGTTGAGCGAATGAACGAAGAAATAAGTGTGAAAAGAACATATGATGCCAAAGCGAATGTGAGTAAAAGTCGAGGACGCCCGATAAAGACATTGCACGATCAAGTTAATCAAATACTTGAATCGGGTCAAGTGAAGAGACGATCTATGAATGTGAATAAAGCAAGGAGTGTGTGCCAAGGCAGAGTTGATGTGCGTGATGGTTAGTTAATTAGTTACTGTAAAAAAGAAAGTAGGTACCTATCTATCTACCAATTTTTAGCGTGAATCATTACTTGAGGGGCTTAGAAGCAAAGGCAGCAATCTCCTTCATTTTAAATTATTTATTGGAAAGTTGATTTATCGTTTAATGCACTTTTCTTTTTTGAATATGTTGATAAATTTAGAGGTAATTGTTTCAAATTGTTCCTAGTTTAATGTGCACTAACATTTTTGCACACTTCATTCTCCATTTCTTTATAAGAATCATTCAAAAGTTGACAATGCCACAGAACCGTATTTGGAGATTGCTGCCTTTGCTACTAAGCCCCTCACTTCCAAGTACAGCAGCAGCAAGCGTATGCAAACTGTTTTCCCGTGACGCCGAAGTACTACTTATCAAAGCCGACGTTGTTTGGAGCGTCCCCTCAGATCTAGTAACAAATGCGCTCCGCTCGGAGGTGGCGCGCGCGTCCGGGACTCGCGGGGAGCGGCTCATAAAACGCCCGCGAGAACACATTTCCGCGGAACGTATAAAAATGCCGATTAGCCCGCGGAAACCTTTGATAATTCCGCATAAAAAACGCGCTCCGTTATAATTTGTATATAACACATAAAAGTGCGCAGTAAAGTTAACGATCCGCCGCCCGCCGCCGGACCACACGCCACCGCGGCATTATTTATTCCGCCGTAAACACCGCTGTCAATATGCCCGGCTAGATGTGACTGAACTCCGACACTATCGGATATCGGATACATCGTTACGATGTGGAGTATTCGGCCGACAGCGTCGCGGGGTTAGGCAGATGGCGGGCCACGACAGGATTCGAAGTTCTGTGACTAAATCAGCGGCCATCTGTCAGATCGCAGAGCGAGAATAAATATGGAGAGAGAGAGCTAAACATTTTTACCCAACCCATACAAATTTACGATAAATCACTCTCTCCGGGTTATTACGTCGTAAACCGTGAGAGAGAAAGAGACAAGACAACTTTTCACATAATATAGCATCACCATTCGGTATGTAAGCATGTTTTGCGTCTCCCGCGTCTCCGGCGACTCCGCCCACTAAGTTTTGTTGTGCGACATAACAGGACATGACTCATCGGTTTTTTGGGTTATATCCTATATTTTTGTTTATAACAATACTGTGAAAAGTGGTTATACAAATAAACAAATACATTATGTCGTCATGTGCTATGAATGGATGTATAAATACCCTAGCCCCAGCCACGCCCGAGTCAGACAAAAATCATCAATACTGACTACAGAAGCGTTCTCTCTTGTATATTATTGCTCTGAGTGTCAGATAGAAGGATTTCTATGCTATGGAGTATATTCTTGCCTCTGCGAGCTCCCTCGTAACCACTCTTTCTGTTAGGTTAGGTTAGGTTAGGTTAGATGTGACTGAATTCCGACGCTACTGGATATCGGATAAATCGTTACAATGTGAAGTATTCGGCCAACAACATCACGTCTCATCATCTCCGTGGGGTTAGGTAGATAACGGACAACGACAGGATTCAAAGTTCTATCGTTCTGTGACTAAACCAAACAAGTAACAAATTACAACTAGTTCTCAACGCGCGCCGCGGCAAGACTTATCACCGGCGTATCAAATTATTCCCATATTTCAGAGCACCTCAAAAATCTTCATTGGCTTTTTTAATACATTTGTTCCGAAAAAGTCCAGTTCAAGCTTAGCTGGATGGTATTTAAGTAAACTAACTGAATGGCTCCGTCTTTTTAATCGGAAATTTATATTCCTGAAGATTGTAATTCGCGACAGTCAAGCCTTAGATCGGCCACTCAATCAGCGCACACCAGACACTAAGTTCAGGAAGTTTAAGGAGTGTCAGGTCCTAAAGCTTGGAATAGACTACCACATGATCTGAGAATAATAAAAGACTCGACAGAGTTCAGAGCCAAACTAAGAACTCATCTTTTCAGAAAATCATATCCATAAATAACAGAATGACATAATTGCCCATAATTTTACTAGGCTAACCCGTTACCATCTAAACTCACCAGTATAATAATATCTTTTCATGCAATGATCCGTGATCCTCAATCCTCGATCTACTGCTAAACAAAAAGT
Source organism: Drusus annulatus (assembly GCA_022651775.1). NCBI lineage: Eukaryota > Metazoa > Arthropoda > Insecta > Trichoptera > Limnephilidae > Drusus > Drusus annulatus. The sequence goes on along the minus strand of JAGWCC010001184.1, from coordinate 32,913 downwards.
TCGTCATTTTTTTACAGCCCGCGACAAATGTAAATAGCTAAATGTAAATATCAATAAGGTAATTTTAGTTATAGCTTTAGGTTTTAGATAGTTTTAAGGTAAATTTAGCGATAGTTCTTAACTTTTGTAAAGGGCTATTGAGGTGATATTTCACATGAATGGCGCTATGTAAATTATCCAAGTATTATTATTATTAAATTAGCGACTATCTGTCAGATAGAAGGAGCTCTGTGCTGTGGGATATGGTCTTGCCGCTGGGAGCTCCCCTGTAAACACTATTTGTGTTAGGTTAGATTTATTTATTTTTATTTATTTATACTAAGTTAGATCACATCATTGTGTGTTCTAATATAAAAGATTTAATGTAAATACAGACACGATTTTTTTTAAACATATTTTTCAGATGACATTTTATAAACTTGAAATTTATAAAAAAATATATTTATATATATCGGGTTACAACAAAATGAACACGCAATATACCAACATTAATGGTTATGGAAAACAAATTTACTTAATTCTTTTTTAAATTGACGAATATTGTCTATTGTAGTGATTTCTGATGGAATTTTATTATATAGATGTGACTGAACTCCGACACTACATCGTTACGATGTAAAATATTCAGCCGACCTCAGGTCAACCAACTCGTATCAAGTATAAGACGAGAGGCGCCGGTTTTTATTCCGTGCCGTCGGGCCGGAAACTTACGGGTTCAATTGCCGTCTATGAATTTAGGTTATTTCATTTTATATCATCTATATACGAGTATATAAAGCACTGTGACTGGGTACTATCAGCGCCTTGGCGATTCGCCACATGGAGCGGATTGCTCCAATTGCGCCTGTACAGGACCGGCCGTGGCCGACAACATCACTCTGATTTTTCGTGAGGTTAGGCAGAGAGCTATCGATGCTTTACTCTATATCCTTAAAATGTTAATATTAAAATTTAACCGATAAAATCAGACTATTCGCTGTAAGGTTTTCTTAATTTTTTTTTGATGCCTTTATCATTTAATATTTTACATACTGTCAAAATAAAGCTTAGAGTATATAGAGTGGTATCAATCCAAGGCAGTGTATTCAGTTTTTGATGATTTTTACCTGACTCGGCGGACCTGAGCGTGGCTAAGACCAAGGCTAGGGTATTTATACATCCATTCATATCACATATCGACATAATGCTTTTGTTTATTCATATGACCACTTTTTTCACAGTATTTTTATCAACAAAAATATAGCATCTAACCTAAAAAACCGTTTAATTGTGTCAAGTTTAGTGGCATAATAATAAATGTGGGCGGAGTCCCGCGGTGACCCAGGAGCCCAAGATCATTGTGACAGTAAGTAGAAGCGGAGTATTATATTTGTTGTCTCTTTCTCTCTCATGGTGTACGACGTAAAAACCCGGAGAATGTGATTTATCGCAAGTTTGTATCGGTTGGGTAAAAATAATTAGCTCTCTCTCCATACATCGTTTCTCCAAGTAATAAAGTCACGTTAAACTGCTGTACAGCAGTTTCTCGACAGGTTCTTGTATTTAAGAGTCTGCAGTATTATATTTTTAAAAGGTACGTATTTACATACAATATATTATTATTAGTTGTTACCAGTAAAAAATCACGGATGTAACTTGACTTGCCAAGACTGGTTTTGACTCACCCATTTCAAATATAGAATAATGTTTGCTGAAATTCGTTATAGGTAGGCACTTTATTAGGCAGGTAGGGAATTCAAAAGATTATTTTTATAATTTGATAGTTTCAATTAACATCAATTCCAAATTTGAAAAGTTCACACTCGTCGGTTCGTGCGTTCCTATAAAATAAATTATTTATAGTTAGTATTCATTATAGGCAACTGAAGATATATAGAGAAAAATGACAAAAAATAAATAGATTATCATAAAAGAGAAGAATTAGTACAAAAAAACTTCTTCGCCAAACGATTTTTTTCAGTCCTCATCTATGATCAATTCACATTTTTTTATTGAATTTGGTAGCAAATGTTCTCAGACCGTATTTATTACGATATATCTGAGAATTGCAACTCCACCGTTTGCAGTTAGCCCTGTGTTATTATATTATTAATTACCATCTACCACTATTTTGCTGTATTCAGATTAGATGTACATTTATTTATATATATTGATCAGATATTAATATATATATAAGTAGGATACCACCTACCGTTTGTATTTTTTTCTCATACTTTATAAACGAAATGAAATATAGACATTTCAAACGACCCGTGTCGAAATGGTGCATCAAATTATGGAATGAATTTTAATAATAGCTACATTTGCAGGAAGAACTTGCCGCAACGGAAACTGAAAACCTGGAAAAACCAGAAATGTATTGTCAAATGTTAATGGTACCTGGCATCTACCTGACTAACAACCTACACAATTGTATGAAAAGAGAATCTAAAATACAAAATGATGCACTAGTTACATTATAAACAGGCGCACGGATTTATACGATATATGCGTTTAAAAACAATGTGAAATTTTAAAACTTTAAAAAAATTATTTTTATATTCACTTCAAACATGAGATTCTGGCGTATAGAGGGTATTTTTGAGGAAAGGAAAGAGTGAACTTAGATCCTGAAGATACCCATGTTGTAGGAGGGAGGAATAATTCCAAGGCCGAGATTTTGAACACTTCCAGTTCAAGTATACATATTTCAAAATCTTATCAATTTATTAAAGGTTTTACAAACAACTAACTAAAACAAGGTATTTTTAGTAGAAACATTGACAATACTGGAAATTTTACAAACTTAAAAAATGTCACTTTACACCACTGGGAGACAACAATAGACACCGAAATACTACTGTAGTGGATTTAATAATTGTATTACAGTGTCAAACGGAAACAGTACACTTTACTATATAAGTACGTACTTAACATAAATAGGAATTCAGCGTCAAAATGCAAACTCACTTGCCGCAAATAATAATAATTATAGAATTAAAGTAGTTTTTAGACTTGCAAGTAATAAGACGATGAGCACATTTGCTATTACGATTAATAAAGAACTATACCTCATAATATATGGGGTCTATAATTCAGGGGCGTGCATTGACCAAAGCGGTGGGTAGTTTTTCAAGTTCTGGTGAGGATTTTATTGTTCTTTGAATATTTGTAAATGGTCATTTAATTATCTTCCGCTGATTGACAAACGAAAGAATGTGGCTGATGGCTGATGCGCTAAAACGCATTTTGTTAGGAGGCGAGGTTTTTTTTCTACTTAACGAACAGCTTCGGCAAAGCTGCACAGTCCACGAACGGCTATCCTCATTCTTTAAGTGGTCGAGCTTTTCCAGTTCTTTTCTTATTTGTATATAATATGTACCATAATCTAATACACTTATATATTCACGAACATTCACGTATTAATCATTAAAAGTTTCCGGTACGTTTTAGAAATGTTTTTTTATTTGTCATTAAATCAAAATTATTTAAATCTCTATAATTTTGCTATTGTTTGTTTTATAAATATTTGTGAATTTGTTCAAGTGATTCATTTTTAGCAGATTTTTTACGCTCTTTTTTCTTAAGGTGGGGTATAACTTTTCAGCCTTTATGGACTGCACGCCAATGTTGTATCTATTTCTAAGCTAACTTAAAAAAAATAGATTGAGTTAGGTATCTTAATTAAAAATACCAATCGAGTGATACATTATACAAATAATGAAAATGAAATAGGTAATAACTTTGTATAAAACCACAGATTTTATTTTATTTTTTCTATTCAGATCTGGTCACCAAACACGGCTAAAACCATTTCAAGCAACGTTTCAATTCTGAATGGCAGTGAGGCATGGAACTGGCAGAGGAAGGATGAAAGTAGACTGAATGCTGTGGAAATGAGATCTTTGAGACGGATGTGCGGTAAAACCATGTATGACCGTACTACAAATGTGGATATCCGGAAAGAATGCAAGGCTGATATGAGCGTAATGGATAGGATCAAGATAGGGACGCTTAGATGGTTTGGGCATGTAGAGCGAATGAACGCAGAAAGGAGTGTGAAAAGAATATATGATGCAAAAGTGAATGGAAGAAGAAGTCGAGGACGCCCGAGAAAGACATGGCACGATCAAGTAAATCAAATACTTGAATCGCGTCATGTGAAGAGTCAGAATAACAGAAGAGTATGTATGAGACGATGTATGAATGTAAATGAAGCAAGAAGTGTGTGCCAAGACAGAGTTGTATGGCGGTCCGTCCTCTCTGCCTACCCCTGCGGGGAAACGGCGTGATGGTTAGTTAGTTAGTTAGTTAGTCTAAAGCACTATTCAGGAGTTGAACCCTTAACGTTTCGCATCTTAGTCGATTGCGTAGCCGACTGCGCTACAGAGGTTGTCAAACAACCCACTATTGTGGTAGATAGACACCCATTAAAGAAGATGATGTTGAATGTGTTATACCTGTTTTATATCCAAACGAATAATTTGAATAAAACCAAACGAGATGTTTTGTTAATGTTAAAGTTTTAATGTGCTTCCTAAATAATCTATAAATTCCACTGTTTCTAATAAAAATGATGAATGTTACTACGCTGTGTTTACGTTGGAAAACAATAAATTTTCGCTGGTAAATTTCAAAGCGCCTACAGAATGCGAAAGAAATTGTCAGATTTACATAATCAGCTTGTGGATAAATAAATTCATCTCAAGAGTTTGTTTTGTGAATAAGAACGTCTGCTATTGAAAAATCTATTTGTATAGTGACTAGGCAGAGGTGGCTAGGTATGCCCGGCACCAGACTGCCGAGCAGTTCGTGCAGAGCCGCCGAGACCGAATATGCGTAGGTACGTACGTACGTACGTGGTCGGGCATTAGGTTGTTTGTTTAATCGACCGTGGGAACAAATAATATTGTAAACACTCCAATAAACTCCATAATTATTCCTTCTTGGCGGTCTACGCTGAAAGTAACCGGATTTGCTGAAGCAATTTTTTCTGTTGTTAATTTAATAGAAGCGGCGTGTTTCAGGAGAAATATGACTTATTTTGAAAATATATGTTGGGGTATGATTATTATGCTTTGTAACTATTTATAGGTGTTTAGTTTCCGAATTAACACAATCATATAGATAAAATAATTTATGTGAATGGTTAACTGGTATTGTATTACCTACGTGACGGCTAGACGCTTAATGTGCAGGAAAAAAATGACGTAACTATGCAGAAAGCGTCCAACCCACCATTTGCCAAAATCGAGTTTTACATGTTTTACTATAGATAAATACGAGATTTATATCTGCTGAAAACATTTAAGATCCAAATGCAATAGATTTTTGGTAATATTTTTTTTACCAACGCAGAAAGGGACGCTTAGATGGTTTGGGCGTGTAGAGCGAATGAACGAAGAAAGGAGTGTGAAAAGAATATATGATGCGAAAGTGAATGGAAGAAGAAGTCGAGGACGCCCGAGAAAGACATGGCACGATCAAGTAAATCAAATACTTGAATCGGGTCATGTGAAGAGTCAGAATAACACAAGAGTATGTATGAGACGATGTATGAATGTGAATGAATGAAGGAGTGTGTGCCGAGACAGAGTTATATGGCGGGCCATCCTCTTTGCCTACCCTTGCGGGGAAACGGCGTGGTGGTTAGTTACTTAGTACTAACGCATATTGAAGATATTTGACTTAAATTGAAGTTTAAAAACACTATAAAATGTAGGATAATTAAAAAAAAGTTCAAACGCCTTTTTCTCAGTTTCATCTTTTTGGGGTTGGATGCTTTCTGTCGTCCAAATCAATATTATTAATACGGTTTTATAATCAATACAAAAAATTAGAATTATCCTCAACAGGCACATTACAAATGTAGGTACGAGAAAATAACACTTATTTACAAAAGATTTGTCAAACTATTGCCTATATTATTCAACGTCAATAAACGAAGTATTCGTAACTAACTAACCATTACGCAATTTCTCCCGAAGGGTAGGTAGAAAGGACGGGCCACCATATGACTCTGTCTTGGCACACACTCCTTGCTTCGTTCACATTCATACATTGTCTCATACATACTATTCTGTCATTCTGACTTGTCACATGACCCGATTCAAGTATTTGATTCACTTGATCGTGCCATGTCTTCCTTGGGCGTCCTCAATTTCATCTTCCATTCACTTTCGCATCATAAATTCTATTTACACTCCTTTCTTCGTTCATCCGCTCTACATGCCCAAACCATCTAAGCGTCCCTTTCTTGATCATATACATTACGCTTACATAAGTTTTGCATTCTTTCCGGATATTCACATTTTTAATACGGTCACACATGGTTTTACCGCACATAAGTCTCAGGGATCTTATTCAAGTATCTATATAATATTTGATTACATACTATACAAAATTAAATGTTAATATTTAAAGACCATGCGTTTTAAACTATGATTTTTTTAATTTTTTTTTTTTTTACTTCGTAATCCTCTACTAACTAACTGGGGCTTATACAAATACCCCTCATAATGTCTATCTAACTAGTACTGCGGCTCATTAGGCCTTATTACTATCACCATCTGATGGTTTTATTTAATTGACTGAGTTTAATTTTACATTAGTGTTTTCTTAGGGAAAAGATCTTTACTGGATAAATGTTTAAACTATGATAAATTAAAGTTTTTTTTAAATATTGTACAAGTGTGGATTAAGCTCGCCCTTCTTTTCACAGGCTATATTCAAATTCTTGGAAAGTTCGATTGAAGATTTTGTATTTTTAAAGCCTTTAGACATTTACTTTACCCTCTAAAAAGTGCTCTTCGGAAGTTTTTTTTTCGCCATTGGCCGCTAACTTTATTATTATGGTTTTAAAAATGATAGTAGTTTTTTTAAATCAATTTATTTTATAATATATTTGATAATTTCCACATTATTCAGGTGTAGAAAATCGGCAGTTCAAACAATGACGTACGTCTCCATTAAAATGAAGGAAACAAAAGATTTAAATGTTTTCTTAGTATTTTAATTTGACTAAAAACTGTAGGTTGTACGTCTAAAAAAGTAAGTCTTTGCCTGGCAAGGTTTTTTTTTACGAAAATAAGGTGAACGTTAAGTGATGAAAAATGCCGCCAAGTTTTCAAAAGTATCCCTTACAATTTTAATCAAATAAGTACAAAATATAATTTATTGTGTGTTATATTTGAGTTTCACCAATTCTCACAATGTAAAGAAATACACTCTCACACTGATTCAAAGGAAAATAGATGATACATTTTGTATTTCGCCTATTTTTGTAAAATATTGAATAATTGATCGGATTATTACTGTGCTGCAAAAGTTCAAACTATTGTCACATACAAAACATTTTTGTCACTACTGGTTGTAAACTTGCCTCCCCCTTTAAACATTGCATCTCTCCCGAGTCTCACCTCTGTATTATTTTTCTAAATTGTTTGACTATAACGAGCATTGTATAAAAATAACATTCATTTTAGAAAAAAAACCCACCTCTCTCTGTTCATATTTAGGGCGGTTCCAAATAATGTGTGGGTAGTAGACAGTATAGGCAACTACATAAGTATAATCACAATGATAAATAATTTATCTTACACGAAAAAGAATTACCTTGACTTCACTAACAGTGTATTATTTAGTTTATCACAGATTGAAATTTTTTTTTTTTTTTAAGAATGACAAACATTCCCGGGTTACGAATAACCTGACAATATTTGAAAAACTCCTACTACCATCATAATAAGCGGAAGATGTTGCTTGTGCAATGATGGAGGATTTAGCCAGCAGAGAAATTGAACGCACGACGCCTGGGTGGGAATCCGACGCTACCGACCGGATTATTTGATTTGTTTTATTTTGTACAGGACTACGTAACTATGAAATGTTCGTTATCAGAGCTTTGTATAAGATTCAAACATACATTTACTGGATAGGTACTAAGTTCTTACTTATTTCGGGTTTCAGGATAGCAAGACAAACTTATCTTTAGGAAGGTATAATTTAAAAAACAATAGTTATTCTAAAGTTAAAATCTGTAATGAGTTGATTATTATCATAATGGGTCCTGGAATAGAGACATCGCAAGCAAAACACAATGCCAGAATAGTAGAATAAACATATCAGTAAGTACCTTATGTTAGAGCGCTCAGTACTTAGCGCAGGGTTGGTGGTAGTAGGCAGGGCGGTAGTGGTGGGGCGGGGGCGGCGGGGCCAGCTGGCACGAGGGGGGCTCCCACAGCTCCCAGTCCTGCGGCTGGTAGGGCTGCTGGTAGGGGTAGAGCAGGGGCTCCGCCATGGGCTCCTCCAGCCCCTTGCTCATGCAGGCCGCCTGCTCGCCGGGCTCGCGCTTGGGCCGGCACTCCGCCAGGCGCGGCTTCACGTCCGGCTTCTCCTCGCGCGCGCGGGGCTCCACCAGCTGCTGGCGGCGCAGCGCTTCCTCCTTCTCCTTCAGCGCGTCCTTCTTCTTGAAGCGCCGCCGCCGCCGCAGGTAGGACCCGTTGTCGAACATGTTGTACGAGTCAGGTCCAGCGTCCAGTAGCTGCCCTTGCCGGGCTTCTTGTCGTCGCGGGCCACCTTCACGAAGCACTCGTTCAGGCTCAGGTTGTGTCGGATGGAGTTCTGCCAGCCCTGCTTGTTCTCCCGGTAGTAGGGGAACCTCTCCATGATGAACTGGTAGATGCCGTTCAGGGTGATCTTCTTGTCGGGCGCGTTCTGGATGGCCATGGCGATGAGCGCGATGTAGGAGTAGGGCGGCTTGACCATGTCCTTGGCGGGGTTGAGCTGCTGGTGCGGGTGCAGGTAGGGCGAGGCCGCGTACCCGTAGCGGTACTGCTCGTACCCGTAGCCGCCGGAGCCGCCGGGGTAGGCGGCCGCCGCGCTCACGCCGCCCACGGCCCCGGCCGCCCGGTAGTACGCGTTCTGCTCCCCGAACAGAGTGTGCATCTCGAACATCGCGGGGGACGGCGGCGGGAATCACGGAAGGGGTGGCTCGCTGGTGGCTGTTCGTCGGATCGGGCTCGGACTCTACTTGGGCATCACGAGGACGGGGCGAATGTTTCCATGGCGCCCAGGAGCAGCGCACTCGCAGCTACGGGTGGCGATGTCACGAATGGATTTCACACTTGTTTTATTATTCGGCCGTCGAACGAAGTCACTGAACTGGGCACTGGTCCCAAAGGGGTCACCGAACCCAGAGTTTCGTAGAACAACACGGCCGGCCTTGGCAGCGACCTCCGGCCGGACGATTGACGACGGCCACCGAGGACTATCGCGCTCGCGAGGAAAACACGGACACTTCCAAAGAACACAAAGTGCCTGGCGCAGGTGGCCGCACGCAAACAAAAACAATTTGGCGGTAAAAACAAACGGTCGGATCAGGCAGCGTGAAAAAAGGAAAACAAAACGATTTTCCAAAGTAAATGTTTCTTTAGGCGCCGCGCCGCGTATTTTGTTTTGAATCTAATCAGCGTCGGAAAACAAGCGGCCGCCAGGCTGTATTTTGATACACAACAAGGCTGGTTTACATAGCGCGCGGGCAGCGCATCCAGCGGCGGACTGCGCAGTCGCGCGCGCAGCCAATGGGCGCCGGCCCCGCCCCCCCGGGCCTCCCACCGGGCGGGCGACAGACAGACACACTTATTCCATTTTCACTTTTCACTCATTTGCTATTAAGTCAATATTTTCATCGATAATACTCGCTGGAAACACATAATCTTTTAAAACGATTATGTAATCAAATATGTAACAATTTCAACGTGGCTTGGGTATATACCTACCCACCTAGTAGTAGGTACGTACCTAACTTATGAATGCATTATGAATTCAGTTATGAAACAATGGTGTTTTTCACAGTAAAGCCTTTTGAATTAACAATATCACTAAGTTGTTAGTAAAGTGCCGAATTAACTACTGAACTAGCGAACTTTACTCCGCATTGTTATGTGTGAGGTAATTGCTGCTGGCAGGCGATGCTGTCCCGGGGTAGATTAGTGGCGCTGCGGGGAACTTCCTGGCCCCCGGTCAAGCCCCCCAAAGGGGTTTACATACGTCACATTATACCAACCACACCCTACTTAGATGTAGGTAGGTGGCATGTTTATTCCTCCATTAGCAGTTGGGTTAGATCGTTCGCTCAAGGCCCAGGATTATTGCGGTTCTAAATTATTGTATTTATATCATCGTTGACGCTGCTGAGAGACCTAAAAGAGCCTTACGTATGTGTTGTTCCTAAATCTGAATAACGAGGTACTTCTCGACTTTCCTCAGCCTCATCTTATTTATTTTTATATCAAAGAAACATTGTCCAAATACAAAAAATATATAACACGAAATGAGAAAAAAAGAACAATAGAGAAAGAACAGCACTTGGAGTAACAATGTATGGAGAGAGAGCTAATTATTTTTACCCAACCAATACAAACTTGCGATAAATCATTTTCTCCGGGTTTTTACGTCGTACATCATGAGAGAAAAAGAGAAAACAAATATAATACGCAACTTCTATGTACTGTCACGATCTTGAAGTAACAATATATGGAGGGAGAGCTAATTATTTTTACCCAACCTTTACAAACTTGCGATAAATCACTTTCACCGGGTTTTTACGTCGTACACCATGATAGAGAAAGAGACAACAAATATAATACACCGCTTCTATGTACTGTCACGATGATCGCGGGCTCCTGGGTCACCGCGGGACTCCACCCACATTTTTTATTATGCCACTAAACTTGACACAACTAAACGTTTTTTTAGGTTAAATGCTATATTTTTGTTGATAACAATACTGTGAAAAGGTGGTTTTACGAATAAACAAAAACATTATGTCGATATGTGATATGAATGGATGTATAAATACCCTAGCCTTAGTCTAAGCCACGCCCAGGTCCGCCGAGTCCGGTAAAAATTATCAAAAACTGAGAACTGCCTTGGATAGATACCACTCTATATACTCTAAGGAATAGCACATACATAATATTTGAATGAAGCAATGCCCAAAATATCCATTTGACGGAACATTCAAGTCAAAGCCGTAACGAGTTTTTGGTAGAGTCAGTGATGGTAAACACAATAAATTATCTATTTTCGTAGAAAGCAATCACTTTGTGGTTTGACATTTTGAAGAAATGAAAAAAATAACTTTTTATAAGACCACCGATATTATTTTATTTTTTATGACCGACCGGTTTCGCTTAGCCTAAGCATCATCAGGATACAAAATGAAACAGTTTAATTTTGTTCCCTGATGATGCTTAGGCTAAGCGAAACCGGTCGGTCATAAAAAAAAAATATATATCCGTGGTCTTATACAGAGTTCTTTTTTTCATTTCTTTCGATAAATTATATTCTGCGAAGATTATTATCGTTAAGAATGTCATAAATCATTTAGAGTGGTACCACGATTTTCAAGACCACGGCTTGAGTTAATAAGTCTCGACATTCTGGACAGAAGAGAATGATACCCATAATTAGTAGAGTGATGATTGAGGAACAGCAATTCATTGTTTCTGAGTCTACGGCAAGGAATGTTTAACTGGATGAGTCGCAACAAAGAAGGTGAGTCAATAATACAATTAATATTTTTGAAAATGTAAATTGAATCAAAGTCTTTCTTACGCTTTTCTGATGAATGGTATTTTATGTTTTTTTTCAATTTCATCATTGAATTATAATTTAAATTTTAAATTTTCTTACACTTCATACTATTTACCATTTGTGGTGGTTATATTTACAGTCCTTCTGGCTGCTGGTAGAATTGTCATTAAATTCATATTTGAAAAGCGAAACAGCTGTCTAATCAACCCGTTAAATATTAGATATTTTATGAATTAGACTGGTACCAAAAACTACTCGAAAAACGGTCACTGATGCACTTTCCAGAGTACAGTTTCGCCGATAGTCCGGCCCTGTTAATTTGTGGCCGAGCAATGTGTGAAGTTGTATTTTATGGCTAGTATATCAGATGTCGCTAACTGCTAAACCCTTTAGCATGTGTAGGTAGGTACAGGAGATGTGCGAAGTAATGGTAGTATTTAACAGCTAATATATTTCAGTCAGGTGTCTACTTCTTCTGGTTCCTTCTCCTATTGAAGGTTGGCTATCATCAGGGCATTATTCACCACGTATGCTGCAGCCCCTTGTACCTACGCGTGAGCGACTAATTTTGTCATATGGCCGCGGGGAAGTTCCACTCTAAAATAATGTTTTTTGGATTGCGGCTTTGAAAACAATCTAATCTTATCTCTAAATGAAACTCAAGCCAAGCCCAACCTAACCTGACTTTTTTTTCAGTTTTTTTACAGACAAAATGTTTTTCAGGAATAAGTCAGCTAGAAAAGGTTTGTTCTAAAATATTGCGTGAATCGGGATATAATGGCACATCCCAGTTAGATAGACCTTTAATAATAATAATTATAACATTTGCATGATTTGTAAAGCGTCTTTCTTGGAGTTACAATATGTGGAGAGAGAGCTAATTCTTTTTACCCAACCAATACAAATTTGGGATAAATCTTTTTCTCCGGGTTTTTACGTCGTACACCACGAGAAAGAAAGAGACAGCAAAATTTTCCAAATTATCACACCGCTCTAAAGTATTAAAAGGATGTTCTTCGTGTCCCGCGTCTCCGTTGACTCCACCCACACGTTTTGATATGCGAAATAAATGGACATAAGTCAACCGTTTTTTAAGTTATATGCCATATTATTGTTTATAACAATACTGTGAAAAAGTGGTTATACGAATAAACAAAAACATTATGTCGACATGTGCTATGAATGGATGTATAAATACCCTAGCCCTAGTCCTAGCCACGCCCAGTTTTCAAAACTGACTACGGCAGCGCTCTCTCTCTTGTATATTATTGCTCTGAGGCGCCGTTTTCTTAGGCGTCCACGCCCAGGTCTAGCCGAGTCCGGCAAAACTCATCTAAACTGACTACAGCAGCACTCTCTCTCTTGTATATTACTGCTCTGAGGCGCCGTTTTTGTGAAAAATCACCTCAAGGGCGCTGTACAGATCTTATATTCTATTATTAGATTAATTCCTAGTTTAAATGAGAAAATATACAGAAACATACTTACCTGGCAGGTCCCATCAGATATACACACGTATTAACATAGAACCATGTTTTTTTTAAATTTATATAAATATATTTTTTTATCTGATTTTATGGCATGGGAGCGAAATTAAAAATGGGCTTTCTGAATTTATCGTACAGTACAGGATTTGGTTAACATTTGTATATCTAAAGGTGATTCGTCGAGAAACAGATTTAGGTATGAATAGCTTAGTATGTAGGTATATTATAATAATATTAGCAGGTGAGCCCATTACTATTTTATTGAAGTCATGTATACTACCTATAGATAGGCACCTCTGTCGTCCGGTGTGTAGACGAGAAACGCACCAAACGCGCACCCAATATTTGTACACGGTTGACATTTTCTACACGAAAACCTTTCGTTTCTATCACTCGCTCTTTAGTTCATCGGCTTGGCTGAGGAATAATATTTCGGCATCTTTTTTTCCTTCCTCCTACAACACTTAAAGACCCTCCACACAGCATCCCCAGAGATGACAAGTCCTCTTTTGTGGATAGATATCCACCTAAAACAAATTCTTCGAGTCAAATAAATTTTCAATAACGGATCAAATAAGCATTTAAATATTTTATCCAAAATGGCGTTAAATGCTATCTATCTAACCATCACGCCGTTGTTTTTTTTTTACATGAATACCGCACAAGAGTCTCAACTGCTCCCAACCGTCTAGAGCCAGTGAGACTATGGCATCCCCAAATTGGGTATGTTGTGAGGCTGAAGGTAGTGGGGAGGGGAAGGAGATCGGGAAGAGTAAGGTTGGGAAGTACCTGGCTATTCAGATCTGGTCACCAAACACGGCTTAAACCATTTTAAGCAACGTTTCGATTCCGAATGGTGGTCTTTCACCAGGGCGATACTTAGAGTATCTACCACTCTGGAACGTGCCGCAAATATACTTGTTATTATTTTTAGATGAATTAAATGTGTTATGACACATATTAATTAAATGAAAGTTATTGGCGCACGCCGGGTTTGAACCCGCGACCTTTGGATTCGTAGTCGAGCGTCTTACCACTCGACCATGGAGGCCGTTTCCCCGCAGGGGTAGGCAGAGAAGACGGACGGCCATATAACTCTGTCTTAGCATACACTCCTTGCTTCATTCACATTCATACATCGTCTCACACATACTCTTCTGTTATTCTGACTCTTCAGATGACTCGATTCAAGTATTTGATTTACTTGATCGTGCCATGTCTTTCTCGGGGGTCCTCGACTTCTTCTTCCATTCACTTTCGCATCATATATTCTTTTCAACTCATATATGCCATTGCAATAACCGTTTTAGCGCACATTCGTCTCAAGCATCTCATTTCCACAGCAAAATGTCACTTTGTAGAATTCTAATACGAGCTATACTATAAATGATTTATTTGTAAATGTACTATGGGTAGTTAGAAAAATGTCTAAGGTTTTCAATCAATACACTTTTTAAATTGAAATCTTTTAAGTTCTATTAAAAACATAAAATATAAAAAAGACCATGGTAAAAACATGTGTGACCGTGTAAAAATGTGGATATCCGGAAAGAATTCAAGGCTGATGTAAGCGTAATGAATAGGGTCAAGTAAGGGACGCTTAGATGGTTTGGGCATGAAGAGAGAATAAACGAAGAAAGGAGTGTGAAAAGAACATATGATGCTAAAGTGGATGGAAGAAGTCGGGGACGCCCGAAAAAGATATGTGAAGTGAATCAAATACTTGAATCGGGCTACGTGAAGAGTCAAAATAACAGAAGAGTATGTATGAGACGGTGTATGAAAGTGAACGAAACAAGGAGTGTGTGCCAAGACAGAGTTGTATGGCGGTCCGTCCTCTCTGCCTACCCCTGCGGCGAAACGGCGTGATGGATAGTTAGTTAGTTTAATTATTGAAATAATATCAATTAAAAAAATGATATTAATAATTTTCAAATGAAGAATTAGATCGATTATAAATTGTGGTTTCTTACATGGTCTCGGTGGCTTAATTGATAGAAGCGTTACTCCGAGATAGAGTAGAGGTTCCAATTTCGAGTTTAAGTCGCGACCGTTATTTTTCTGTTTCATATTTACGTTGAGGATTATTGATATTATTTCAATAAATAATATGTAAATATATTTCTTATTTATTTCATAATAAACTCAACCTAACCTAACCTTTAAATTAAGTTCGATCATACAAACCTTGGCTCATAAGTATAATATAAATTTATTTTTCTATGGTGAATACCGCACAAGAGTCCCAACTGCTCCCAATCGTCTAGAGCCAGTGAAACTATGGCATCGCCAATTGGAATATGTTGTGAGGCTGAAAGTGGTGGGAAGGTGAAGGAGATGGAGAAGAGGAAGGTTGGGAAGTACCTGGCAGTCGGATCTAGTCACAAAACACGGCTAAAAGCCATTTCAAGCAACGTTTCGATTCTGAATGGTGGTCTTTCACCAGGGCGATACTTAGAGTATCTACCACTCTGGAACGTGCCGCAAATATACTTTCAATTATTTTTATATGAATCAATTGTGTTATGACACATGTTGATTGAATAAAAGTAATTGGCGCACGCCGGGTTTGAACCCGCGACCGTTGGATTCGTAGTCGAGCGTCTGACAACTCGACTATGGAGGCCGTCGTTTCATAGGGAACAAAGTTTAAAAAAAAATGGTTACTATCAGTGGCGGCTCGTGAGTTTTTGCTAGAGTGCCAAGATTGAAAAATACAACATTATTAGTGTGGTTGTATTCGAAAATGATTTTTATTTTTTTCCAGATTTTTTTTTGTGTTAAGATTATCAGGATTTTTCAATTTTGGTGGTGCACTGCACGGATTTCTGAAAAATCTTTGTACAAAAAATTGAAAATTTGAAAAAAAAATATTGTTTTCGGCTTCAACAACATCAATAATGTCGTTTTTTTCAATCTTACCACTACCAAAAGTCACGAGCCGCCACTGGTTACCATATATTAATTATTTCAGAGAGCCTTTCCGTCGCAGCCGTACAATACAAGCCGTCGCATCGATCAAAGCTGTGCCCGCGAGAGCGCGCCTCGCCCGTCTTGGGGAGCGCACCCTCCGATCTATGGAATTGTGTGTTGCCAATAGGAAGGGGCTGCCACCCCATTAGGAGGACACGCCCCTGGGAGGGGCCCGGAGAGGCCACCCCCTGGGGCTGTTAAGGCTGCGACGCACCACTGGCAAAACTCGTTTAGTTTCAGGGCAACCGGGGACCTTAGAAATATATTAACATTTTAGAAATTACACACGTTAGCTACGGGACAAGAGAGCACAAGACCATAACACTTTTAGCCGTGAAATCATATCCTCAGAGCAATAATATACAAGAGAGAGCGCTGCTGTAATCAGTTTTTTTAGTATTTTTGTAAATAGTTTATTAACGAACACAATCAATAAAAAAAATGTGCTACAGGTCAAAATTTCTGTTTACTTAATGCATAAAATTGTTGAACATATTGTACACAAAAGTTTTCGAAATTAAAGTTTTTTAAGCATCTTGGCACCTAATGTACCTTTGTTAGAGTGTAGTTACTTAGAGTGATACATAGAGTGGTACCTATCCGAGGCAGTGTAGTCAGTTTTTGATGAGTTTTGCCGGACTCAGCTAGACCTGGGCGTGGCTATGACTAGGGCTAGAAAGTGAGAGAAAGAGAAAACGAATTTCATAGACCGCTTCTATATACTGTCCCAATGATCTTAAGGTCCCGGTTCACCGCGGGACTCCGCCCACATTTTTTATTATACACTAAACTTGACACAACTAAACGGTTTTTTAGGTTATATGCTATATTTTTGTTGATAAAAATACTGTGAAAAGGTGGCCATACGAATAAACAAAAACATTATGTCGATATGTGATATGAATGGATGTATAAATACCGTAGCCTTAGTCTTAGCCAGTCAGGTGCGCTGAGTCAGTTTAAAATCATCAAAAACAAGTCAAAAACTGACTTCACTGCCTTGGATAGATACTACTCTACCAACTCTATGTTACAAACCTTCCTCTTCCCCATCTCCTTTTCCTCTCCACTACCTTCAGCCCACAACATACTCCAATTGGGGATGCTATAGTCTCACTGGCTCTAGCAGTTGGGACTCTTGTGCGGTATTCACTATAAAAACAAACAAAAAAATACCCTAATAGGGTTTGCCACAGTCTCTAGTCCAGACGATTTGGAGCAGTTGAGACTATTGTTTGGTATTGACTTTAAAAATAAATAAAAAGTGTCAATCATTCTACAAGAATCCCCTGACGTCCAGAGTTTTGAACACAGTCCTCGATATTTTCCAAGTTTTCCGATCCTGAGCGCCACTCATCCACCAGAAGCCAGCAGTCCGCTTCAGGCCATCGGCCCATCTCATATGTAGGTGACCTCTGCTCAACCAAAGACGCCACCTCGAGATATGATGGTTCCGACGGTCATTTGTTAGTCGTGCCACATGTCAAAAATCGTTCCATGTGAGGTTAGAGATTATTATGGAGATGTCGGTCACTTTAAACTTTCCCGATATCCAATCGTTCTTCTTTCTATATCGCAGTGAGATACCTAGCGTGGCTCTTTGTGTGGCGGTCATTTTCGTTACAGCGTGTTTGGTTATAGTCCGAACGAGTTCTTTAAGATATATTTTTATTATATTTATTTATTTATTTTTATAATACATAGGTACCTCTAGGTAGCTATAACTAATGTCACCATTATGTTTTTTTTTTTAAATATCGCAATTTGAAAGCTTGGAGGCGAAGAAAAAATTGTATTTTCTACATTTCTAACATTATTATGTCTAACATCATCGTCTCTACCAAAACCTTGTTAAGGCTTTGATTTGAATGTTCAATCAGATGTATATTTTTGTCATAGCTTCATTAAAATATTATGTACATGCTGTTCTTTCTCTGTTGCTCTTTTTTCTCATTTCGTGCTGTGTATTTTTTGTAATTAAACAATGGTACGTTAATATAAAAATAAATATCAATATCGTTAGTTTATTCCGAAAATTTGAACCCTGGTAACTTAACTGCAGTTTAAAGTAAGCAAGTTATTTCTCTATCTTTGGGTGATATTTACCCAAAACATAAATTTGCAGGATATAAATGAAAGCCCCATTTATATCCTTTTGATTCATTTTAACATGTTTGTGAAAATTAATTTAATCATTTTTTTATTTTCGTGGAAAGCAATTCAAATTATCATATTTTTAAGAGGGGGACATATTATGAAGATTTGCTAAAATAGTTAAAATTTTAGTCGTATGTGTCACCCTCATCGCATTTTGTAAATAATTCCGCCAAAAGTTTATTGTAGATTCTCACTTAAAATGGATTAGTTCCTGGTATCCGCTCGTAGACCCGAACTTGTAAACGAACATTCCCGAACAAATATTGACTGACTTCGTGTTTCACTATAATTTAGGGAATTTCATTCGATATTCCTTATTTTGTCGAAAATACATATTTTTCAAAATATTATATTAACTGTTTTAGAACAGGTGGATAAATTATGCTTCAAAGAGTTTGATTGGGGAGGTAAATTATGATGTTTTTATGAAGTTGACACTAAAATATATGTTTATGTTTAATTAAAAATACACATATCTCAATAAAGTAAGAAAATGATTAGATTTTTCCCCAAATACTGGATTTTTTCCCAAAGTAAGAACCCTGCGACAGTACACGTGCACATGCGTATCGGTTCGGTTTTGTCTCGTATGTAAGAAGGGGCGATCATAACCTCCACCAGTGTGTTTGCAATAAACCTATTCTGAACCTTGCTACATATTTCCTAAAAAATGATTATATCATATGTAAAGAAGCGCGCGCAAAGAAGTAAACATACAAGAAAGTACAATCATATATTCGTTTGCGTCTTACTGCTCCACGCATGTATTCTAATTATTCCTTTTGACACATTTCCTTCAAATTGTAAGAACAAAATCAACAGTCTGAATTCGTTATTTTAATTTATTTTTTTAATGTTTTTAATATTTGCATTTGAGCACAGAAAATGAACATTTGGAGGTTGGTTGATCATTAGTTGGAAATAGTTCTTTTATAAAGAGTTATAAAGGAAGAAAATATATTTTTTAAATATATCTAATTTGCAATTCGGAAAAAAAAAATTGAGATGTTGTTTTGTATACATGTGACTTTTAAAATGCACAAAAAACATTAAAAAAAAACTGAAAAATCCCTCCTACACTATTAATGATGAGGTAAAATTGACCAGTAGTTCAATATTAGGTATATTTCCTGTAAACTCATAAAATTTATCATTTTTCTTTACTCACCTTCTCAGATGACGTTTTGTCTCTTTCAATCCATATTATCTGTCTCTTTCTCTCTGTTCTTTTGTTATTCTATTGTGTTATCTTTGTTTTGTTATTTTTTTTTACCTCTGTATGTAGGTATATATAACCGTACGCTTTGTATTTTTTGTTTGGTTGAATGTTGTACCCTGATGATGCATGCTTAGGCTAAGCGAAACCAGTCGGTCATAAATATTAAAATAATATCCGTGGTTTTATACAAAGCTTATTTTTTCATTTCTTTAAATCAATTTATTTTATTTTAACAAAAATAAAGTAGATATACCTACTATAAAAGCTGTAAAATCCGTTAAATTTTTAATCGCATTAAGCTAGTAACCTCATATACCGTAGACGGCTAGAAAATATTTTATTTACACACGATATCTATCTGGAGCTCAGTTTAGATAGGGCTTAAATATCTGAGAGATTTGACAAAATAGTGAAAGAGACGGCCAATATTTAAAAACGTCGAATACTTTATACCCTAGCGGCATAGTGAAAGTACATTATTTCTACTCGGTGCCAACTCATGTGATTTAAAAAAATTAAGCATTGCCAAAAGATTCGTTGGAAATAATAAATTCCTAGAAAAATAATTTACTGTATCATAGTTTTAGCTGGGTGTTAAATAATGAAAACAGAATTAATAATTTGAAATGTAGGTATGATAATTATCTGCCGGCCCTGAAAATTCAGCAATTGAAAGTAATTAAGATGGCCATAATATTATTATCAATTAGTATTTTATTAGTGCTTAAAAAAATCCCTTACGTGTAGGTAGTAGAGTATAGTCACTGAATAGAAAATTCCTAGAAGTGAGATTTATGCTGAATTTATAGAAGACCAATGGCCTAATATGTATTCGTGTGTGATTATTGTATTGTCGTAAAATAAGGGAAGCTGTTACAGTCTGGTTGTATGAAAATAAAGAGTGCGTACTTTCCAGTACCTTCGTACCCTTATTGTAAACCATTTGACCGGTCATCACAAGGAACATCTTCCGCTTTTTATGATGGCAGTAGGAGTTTTTCAAATAATGTCAAGTTATTCGTGACCCGGGAATGTTAGGCTTTCTTTAATTTTTTTTTTAAATCTACTCATCTTTATATAATCATATGATTAAAGAAAATGAAATAATAACTTTGTATAGGGCCACTAATTTTATCTTAATTTTTACGGCCGACCGATTTTAAATTAATTAGTTTTCCGTTTAATCATATTCTCAGTTGACGTTTTGCCTCTTAAATTTTATTTTATCCGTTTCTTTCTCTCTGTTCCTTTGTTATAATTCAAATGTAATTCTATTGTTTTCTCACTGTTCTCTTATTTTATTTTCTACTTTGTTCTCCCTCTGTATGTATATACTCGTATATAATCGCACACTTTGCATAGTTTAATTTTCTACCCTGTTGATGTTTAGGCTAAGCGAAACGGGTCGGTAATAAAAATAAAAATAAAATTTATTATTTCATTTTCATTAAAAATGGCAACCCAAAAGTGTTGCTTTCTACGAAAATATCATCACATTATTATTATGAAAAATAAATACAATAAAAACAAGACAAATTCACAAGACCTAAGTTTGTTATTATTTTTAATGTGAATACCACACAAGAGTCTCAACTGCTTCTAACCGCCTGAGGCTAGTGAGGCTAGTGGGGCCAGTGGGGCTAGTGGGGCTACTGAGGCTAGCGGGGCTAGCGGGGCTAGTGGGGCTAGTGGGGCTAGTGGGGCTAGTGGGGCTAGTGGGGCTAGTGGGGCTAGTGGGGCTAGTGGGGCTAGTGGGGCTAGTGGGGCTAGTGGGGCTAGTGGGGCTAGTGGGGCTAGTGGGGCTAGTGGGGCTAATGGGGCTAGTGGGGCTAGTGAGGCTAGTGGGGCTAGTGGGGCTAGTGGGGCTAGTGAGACTAGTGGGACTAGTGGGGCTAGTGGGGCTACTGAGGCTAGTGGGGCTAGTGGAGCTAGTGGGGCTAGTGGGGCTAGTGGAGCTAGTGGGGCTAGTGGGGCTAGTGGGGCTAGTGAGGCTAGTGGGGCTAGTGAGGCTAGTGGGGCTAGTGAGGCTAGTGGGGCTAGTGAGGCTAGTGGGGCTAGTGGGGCTAGTGGGGCTAGTGGGGCTAGTGGGGCTACTAAGGCTAGTGGGGCTAGTGGGGCTAGTGAGGCTACTGAGGCTAGTGGGGCTAGTGGGGCTAGTGGGGCTAGTGGGGCTTGTGGGGCTAGTGGGGCTACTGAGGCTACTGAGGCTAGTGGGACTATGGCATCCCCAATAGGGGAATGTTGTAAGGCTGAATGTAGTGAGGAGGGGAAGGAGATAGGGAGAGTAAGGTTGGAAAGTACCTGACTATTCATTTCTGGTCACCAAACACGGCTAAAGCCATTTCAAGGAACGTTTCAATTTTTAATCGTGGTTTTTCACCAGGTTGATATTTAGATTATTTACCACTTGGGACGTGCCGCAAATATACTTTATATGAATTAAGCATGTTACGAGTATGAAACACATTTATCAAATAAGAGTTATTCGGATTCGTATTCGAGTGTCTTACCCTCGAAAAAAAGCCCATAAACAAACCAATTGAAATCTTTTTGTTATGAATATAATCTCAACATAATCTGTCTCTCGACGAAACACCTTTAGATTTACAAATTTTAACCAAATCCTGTACTGTACGACAAATTAAGAAAGTCATTTTTTTAATTTTGCTCCCATGCCCTAAATCGGAAAAAAAAACAACATAATTATAATTTCAAGGTAGTGTGTCTATCTGATGGAACCCGCCAGGGAAGTATGTTCCTGTATATTTTCTTATTCAAGCTAGTAATTAATATCTAATAATAGAAAATAAGATCTGTACAGCGCCATTAAGGTGATTTTTCACAAAAATGGCGCTATACAAATCATCCAAATATTATTATTATTAATCAAAAAAGGTACGAAATATTATGTGACTCAAAGAAACTGATACCAATAAAATTTATGAGCGATTTTCATCTTGCACCTAATAAATTCCACCCCTCTGCTCCGCTTCTTTCTTTGGGTGGGGGAATCACACTGAACTGACTAAACTAATTTACATAGCCAGATATTATATGTTTGGTAAGTAGGAAGCTAGGTAAAGCCCTTATCTAGGCCGCGCCGCTGCCGTACATCTCCGTGCCGATAGCTAAAGAAAGTAAACCATTAACTGATCAACGAGGATTGCTCCCAAATCCGCTCTTCCTTTTAACCGCATCAACAGAGACACATGGCTTGAAGTGACACGCCATGACCCAGTGGACATCTGAGCCTTTAAACCGGTGTTGAATGGCAAAGGAAACTGGAGTTGATGGCGGCATCAGTCTAAAATAATGCTATTCACATTTAAAAAAATCACAAACCAAACATTAGCAGATAATAATATTTGGATAATTTGTAAAGCGCCATTTTAGTGAAAAATCACCCGAATGGCGCAATACAAATCTTGATTCCTATTCAATATTAATTCCTAGTTTATATTATTATAAATGTCAGAACATATTGACAAACTTAACTCTATAGATGGGCAAAAGAAGAACTAACGGACTATTTTTGATATACATTTTTGCGTATCCTTAAAATTTACACTAAAATTCCCCCCCCCCCCTGACTGTATAGTTGTCTACCTAAGTCACAGCGCGCTTGAGGTGATTTTTCACAAAAACGGCGCTATACAAATGATCCCATTATTATTGTGTAGATCTGTACTATTTTATGGGTTCTTTTTCTTTTGAGCTAATTATGGAAAACGAATTATCTCTTCAGTTGTATAAAGAGTTTTTAAATTTGATTCTGAACTTATTCTTGCACCTAGTAGAGTCAATAGTTGAAGATACCTAACTTTTTTGTTTATTAAATTTGTTGATGTCTTACGAGATTTTGCCCTTTTATCAAAAAAACCATTTAGATAATATATATTGACCGGTTAGTAGCTGAATGAACAAACGATTCCCTCCCGGGCGTCGTTGGTTCAATTCCTCTACTAGGTAAGTCCTCATTCATTGTACAATCAAAATTTTCCGCTTATAATGGTAGTTAGAGTTTTTTTAATTGTCAGAATATTCGTAATTCGAGAATGTTTGTCTTTCTTAAAAAAAATAATTTAAATTATTATTTTACAATCAATGTGTTAACTTGGTAGGGGTCGGTAATTCTTTATGCCGGCCTCAGGATTCTCTCTTCATGGTATGAAGCTTCCTACAGTAGGTACCTTCTTTAATCTAGGATCAAAACCCAAAACAAAAGTTTTCCAAACTAAGGGAATACAAGTACATTTTATCAAACACTTCGTATTGACTGTTTTACACCAACGCATCATAGATCTGTGCGAATGAGAGGTTGGCCATCACTGATCCAGAGTCTCTACAAGTCTTATTGCCGTTCCTTCCCTTGTAACGACTGAAGTTTTCATCAAAGTGCAACAAGTCACCTGGGATTGGCGTCAATAAACCGCGAAGAGTGCTCCTTAATCCCGGGAAGAGCATGTTAATGCCGACAGAGCTCGTTAATGCCGGGAAGAGCTGTTTAATCCCGGCGACCAGCCGACAAAGGGGACTCCCGGTGGCACTTTTTATCCCGGGATTATATTATTAGTTACACCTACCTGTCCTACTTCATCGCCGGATATCCTTGTGATTTATCGACGTTGGTGCCATTCCGCCAGTTCACGATATTCATGTGATAGTCTGGCTTTGACGAACGCTGTGGCGGAGCGGTAATCTCTTTGGCTCCGGACCGTTTGATCGCGTTTTCCAAGCTGGTTCGGACCGGAAGCTTCGAGATGTTAGAAAGCAATCACTTTGTGGTTTGACATATTTAATAAAAATGAAATTATAACTTCGTATAAAACCACAGATTTTATTTTAATTTTCATGACCGACCGGTTTTAATTGATTAATATTGACCGGTCGGTAGCTGAGTGGAGAACGCGTCGGATTCCCACCCGGGCGTCGTGCGTTCAATTCCTCTGCTGGCTAAGTCCTCCATCATTGCACAAGCAACATCTTCCGCTATTTATGATGGCAGTAGAAGTTTTTCAAATATTGTCAGGTTATTCGTAACCCAGGAATGTTTGTCTTACTTAAAAAATATATATATTTATATTCGGTTTAATCACCTTCTCAGTTGACGTTTTGCCTCTTTCATTTAATATTATCTGTCTCTTTCTCTCTGTTCCTTTGTTATAATTTAAATGTTTTTGTATTGTTTTCTCATTGTTCTGTTATTTTATTTTATATTTTGCTCTCCCCCTGTATGTATATATAACCGCACACTTTGTATTTTTTGTTTAATTTAATTTTGTACCCTGATGATTCTTAGGCTAAGTGAAACCGGTCGGTCATAAAAATATAAAATTAAATCTGTGGTCTCATACAAAGTAATTATTTAATTTTCATTATAATTTAATGTGTTTATACAATTAGCCAACGAAACGAAAAAAGTGGATTTTCATTAAAAACCGTTCCATAAAAGGATCGCCATATTAATTAATTCATTGTGGATAAATGAATTTTACTTTTGATAAGTTTTTTTTAATGTTCACTCAAAAACATGATGCGGAGGCGGTTTACCAATATATTTTTTTATACCACTCCCGTTTTCCAAGGACCCGTTTTGCGCAGGCGAGTTTGGTGTGTAAAGGTATCGTAATGTTGAGTTGAACACAGTACTCACACATATGCTTTACTTGCATCAAGCATGTTTTAACCCTTATCACTCGAGAGGCGCCGCTACGGCGCCATATAAAATTTTAATTCCACTCGTTAGGCGCCGCAGCGGCGCCATGAACAATAGTCATACATTTTATTGTTTACAAAATCCAAGGGTGCACGGACAGGTTTCTTCATGTTTACAGTTAGTTGCGTCTAGTACCTGCTACTGAATGGTTGTGTATTGTGCTACATTTTTTTTGTTTTTAACAATTAATACGCAGTTATTTATTCAAATATTTTTTTACTCCATAGTAAATATGTATGAAGACGAAATTAGTGATGATGACTTTGTTTTTGAGTGTGAAAGTGACTGTACCGGCGATATTTCAATGCAACATGACAGTTCAGATAGTGAATAGAAGAAAAAATGCGTGTTTTGGACACAAGTGGCAGTTCAAGTGCTTCCGACATAGAAATACAAGAGGAAGATGTAAATGGTGGTGCAAACTTTTTTTTTGGGGGATGGAGATATGTTCCATAAATTCGTATATCTTGTATAAATCCATAATAAAGAAAAATAACGAAAAACCACTAAGCCATTGTAAATAAAAGTTTTGGTTGATCAGCTAGTGGGTGAGTACAAAGAGCCTCGAAGTAGGCCATCTACTTCTACTCCATCAGAGACCAGGCTCAATGAAAACTGCACATTTTAAGGAAAGGTCCTAAGAGGGACTGTGTGGTCTGCTCAAAAAGGGCAGTAAAAGGCGGGAGACGGGAGACCAGCGAGTATTGTGACACATGTCCTGGAAAACCGAGGATGCATTTGGGTGATTGTTTTGAAAAATACCATACTTTAAGGAATTATAAAAACTAAAATTTGCCGTTTTTTTCTTTTATAAATACTTACTTTCTATAATAAATATATATTTGTAAACATAAATAAGCATTTTTATTTGCTACCTTTCCAAAACATATTTTTTTCTAATTTTCTAAGAATATCTTAGTTTTTTCTCATATTTTTGCTTAAAAAATCCTCGAGTTGCTGGAAACCTGAGTGCTTTTAACAACCTTGATATAGGCACAAAATTCATGATAAAACCAAATGTTATTCAATATTTATTTCATACGATAAGCTTGTTTTCTCAAACAAAATATTTTTTGCACGATATGGGCTTATAAACTATTTTTTTTTAAAACTTCATATTTCATACATTATCTTATTAATAGAGAACTGAACGCAGAAGTCGCTAATAAAAGGTTGGACAAAGAAACTGGCAGTCCACAATGGAGTGCTGTTACCAACCCTGATGTATGGTATCGAGACATGAAACTGGCAGAAAAGGATGAAAGTAGACTGAATGCTGTGGAAATGAGATCCCTGAGGCGTATGCGCGGTGAAATCATGTATGACCGTGTTGAAAATGTGGATGGTGTAAGCGTAATAAATAGGATCAAGAAAGGAACGCTTAGATGGTTTGGCCATGTAGAGCGCATTAACTAAGAAAGTAGTGCGAAAAGAACATATGATGCGAAAGTGAAAGGAAGAAGAAGTCGGAGACAAATACTTGAATCGGGCCATGTGAGTGGACCATAATCGGGCGAGTGGTGAAAGACCACCACTCAGAATCGAAACGTTACTTGAAATGGCTTTAGCCGTGTTTGGTGACCAGATCTGAATAGCCAGGTACTTCCCAACCTTCCTCTTTCCAAGCTCCTTCCCCTCCCCCCTTCAGCCTCACAACACGCCCTATTTGGGGATGCCATAGTCTCACTGGCTTAAGACAGTTGGGAGCAGTTGAGACTCTTGTGTGGTATTCATATAAAAAAATTAAAAAATGGAAAGAGTCAGAATAACAGAAGAGTATGTATGAGACGATGTACGAATGTAAATGAAGCGAGGAGTGTGTGCCAAGACAGAGATATATGGCGGTCAGTCCTCTCTGCCTACCCCTGCGGCGAAACGGCGTGATGGTTAGTTAGTTAGTTAGAGCGATTGAACTAAGAAAGTATTGCGAAAAGAACACATGATGCCAAGGTGAAAGGAAGAAGAAGTCGGATACAAATACTCGTATCGGGCCATGTGAAGAGTTAGAATAACAGAAGAGTATGT
This sequence comes from Drusus annulatus, assembly GCA_022651775.1. Classification (NCBI taxonomy): domain Eukaryota; kingdom Metazoa; phylum Arthropoda; class Insecta; order Trichoptera; family Limnephilidae; genus Drusus; species Drusus annulatus. The sequence goes on along the minus strand of JAGWCC010001184.1, from coordinate 5,759 downwards.
ATGAATGTGAATGAAGCAAGGGGTGTGTACCAATACATAGTAGTACGGCGGTCCGTCCTCTCTGCATACCCGGTTAGTTAGTCAGTCTCATGCTCAATTATATTTTCGAGATTCGTGGTTCACTTTGACGCAAATTAAATAGAAGAATGAAATTATGCCTATCGACACATTGGAGAGTTGCGAGAGAGAGAGTTGCGCTTAGCCCAGGGTTGGTAGTTGGTAGCTGCTAGCTGGTGGCTGGTGGCTGGCAGCGGTAAGACGATATCGGCAATTCTTAGACGGAAGCAGCCGCACCCCGTCCCGGCCAGTCACCGCCCGTCACCCCGGCTGACAGCTGTCACTCGGTAATACGCTAACAGGATCATCACGCTACAATAGTAGGGAGAATTCCCTTTCAAGAGTGGGTGGCCATGGTATTTTTAAGATAGCAGCACCCGCAGACACAGACCTGCTTGCATAAATACCTATAGCCATGCGCAGTGGCGGCTCGTGAGTTTTTAGTGTGCTAGAGTCTTGAAGTAACAATATATGGAGGAATTATTTTTACCAACCTACACAAACTTGCGATAAATCACTTTCTCCGGGTTTTCACGTCGTACACCTGAGAGAGAAAGAGACAACAAATTTTATAGACCGCTTCTATTTACTGTAAGGATGATCTTAAGCTCCTGGTTCACCGCGGGACTCCGCCCACATTGTTTATTATGCCACTAAACTTGATACAACCAAACGGTTTTTTAGGTTAGATGCTATATTTTTGTTGATAAAAGTACTGTGAAAAAGTGACTTTACGAATAAACAAAAACATTATGTCGATGTGTGATATGAATGGATGTATAAATACCGTAGCCTTAGTCTTAGCCACGCCCAGGTGCGCCGAGTCAGGTTAAAATCATCAAAAACTGACTTCACTGCCTTGGATATATACTACTCTACCAACTCTATGGCTAGATTGAAAAATACGACATTGTTAGTGTTGTTATAGAAGAAAAAAAAAACATTTTTTTGAATTTTTTTTTATGAAGATTTTCAGGATCTTTCAGTTTTGGTGGTCCACGTCACGGACATCTGAAAAATCCTCATACAAAATATTGAAATTTTGGAATATATATATATATTGCTTTCGGCTACAACACATCAATAATGACGTTTATTTCAATCCCTCTAATCTACCTCACTAAAAAGTCACGAGCCACCACTGGCCATGCTGCTGATAGCTCCGCTCTCACCTCTCTCTCTTTCTTTCGACGACACATGTGAAAATCGGGCAAAAATTATACAAATCTGAACAATTATTAAGAAAAAAAATCAAAATAGAAAGATTCCAACGGACCTTTCGGCGGCAAAGATTAATTTTTTTCTAGTTCTAATTTTAAAAAAAAAATTATAGTGAATACTGCACAAGAGTTCCAAAGGCCCCCAACCGTCTAGAGCCAGTGAGACTATGGCATCCCTAATTAGGGTGTGATGTGAGGCTGAAGGTAGTGGGGAGGGGAAGGAGATGGGGAAGAGAAAGGTTGGGAAGTACCTGACTATTCAGATCTGGTCACCAAATACGACTAAAGCCATTTCAAGCAACGTTTCGATTCTGAAGGGTGGTCTTTCACCAGGGCGATACTTAGAGTATCTACCACTCTGGAACGTGTCGCAAATATACTTTTGATTATTTTTATATGAATTAAATGTGTTATGACACATGTTAATTAAATAAAAGTTATTGGCGCACGCTGGGTTTGAACCAGCAAACTTTAAATTCGTAGTCGAACGTCTTACCACTCGACCATGGAGGCGTGCTTCTAATGGGCATGTTGGCGAAAATTTAGTCAATATTCAGCAGACCATGGCGCTAGAAACAGAAACCACCGTACCTAACAGAAGTGAGCATTTTTTTTATGTTAATTTTTTTCAGCCAAAAATACAGAAGTCAGTCCGTTTTATGGAGAAGTGTTTTGTTTTTCAAAATACTGAAAATTTAACTTTTTTAAAATTACGAACAGTAATACCGGTCATCAATACCTAACAAGCATTCGAAATAAGTCAGCATGTCGGTATTAGGGTATGCAGATATGGCTAAATCCACAATCATCTGCCCTGGCTCACAATTCTCGTTCCCTCGCCATCCACGCTGAAATCACTAACTAACTAACCATCACGCCGTTTCCCCGCGGGGGTAAGCAGAGAGGACGGACCGCCATATAACTCTGTCTTGGTACACACTCCTTGCTTCATTTACATTCATACATCGTCTCATACATACTCTTCTGTTATTCTGACTCTTCACATGACCCGATTCAAGTTTACTTGATCGTGCCATGTCTTTCTTAGGCGAAATCACTTGAACATAAAAGTCCACGATAGTAACAACTAACGATAGCAAATTCTGAAACTTTCAGCATGAATAAATCATTTTTTTACAAAGAGAAACCATTATTTTGTTATACTTCATGTTTTATATGTGTTCCTTCGAAATACTGAATATGAATTTTGCCTCCTAGCCTGCAATTCCAATAATAACATGGCACGTGGTAAAAAATCGATACATAAAGGCACCATTGGAGTTGAAAATGCTCGTGCTTTTTGAGTATGTTGCCGCTATTGCATTATAAATGGAAATAAACTCTCTCAGCGCTGTGGACGGCCATGGACGCGGACAACGTGTGTACGAACCGTTTAGTGTCGGTTTATTTTTCCGTCTAAGATCCGTGATTGCTTTAAAAATAAACGATGCCATGCCGACGTTTGTTTATTTATTTATCAATATCCTCTACGACAAACGTGAGGCCAATTTTGCAGTTAATTTATTTATCAATATCCCCTACGACAAACGTGAAGTCAATTTTGCAGTTTGGTATCGATTTTTGTAGGAGCCCATGGGTCTGCTAAGGTGTTTAGGAATGTGTAAGTATTATATTGACTTTATGAAAAGTACTTTCTGGGTTTATTTCCAAAAACAGTAAAAAATCACTCTTTGTAAGTCGAGCAATTAGAGTTGACGCAAACAACACGTACTTAGGAATAGTCTGAAGATGGCCGTTATAGGCTGAAACCGGTCCAGTCAAAAAATAAAAATAAAAGTGGAAAAAGTTAAAAATTTGTTTTTATTTAATCATTAAAATGGAATTCCACCATGAATTAACACTTAAAAAATAAAAATAATACTTAGGATTGTGTGTAGTGGTGCATATTTATACACTTCCGACAACTACGTCCTTGCGAAACATCCCTGAAAAAAAAATTGTCTTGTTTACGTCGAAACGTTTTTAAAGTTTTTTTAATTATTAAAAAAGTTTAACAGTTAATGAGTTATTTTATTAAATAAATGAAAAAATAACTTTGTATAAGACCACGGATATTAGTTTAATTTTTATGACCGACCGGTTTTGCTTAGCCTAAGCATCATCAGATTACAAAATTAAACTAAACAAAACATACAAAGTGTGCGGTTATATATATACATACAGAGGTAGAAAAAAAAAAAAAAATAAGAAAACAATGAGAAAAAAATAGGACAACATTTAAATTATAACAAAGGAACAGAGAGAAATAGACAGATAATATGAATTGAAAGAGACAAAACGTCAACTGAGAAGGTACGAGTGATTAAAGAATAATGATAAATTTTATGAGTTTACAGGAAATATACCTAATATTGGACTACTGGACATATTTATCTGATTATTAAGAATATGCCTATTAATTTTAATGGATTTCTAGTGCTTATAAACTATTTAACCTGATGCCATGATAATTTTTATGAAAAATATTAGCACCGGGTGCTTTCATCGAAGGTATAGTCTTTATCAATAAGATAATGTTCTTTTATTGTTTTAAAATTAAAATTTTTACAATTTCACTAGATTTTTTTTCTGAAGTCGACTAACAAGTTTGAAGCATGCTGTATGCAAGCAGTTCATCTGTGTAAGTACTGTGTTGGAGTCAACTCTGGCAGATATCTGTACAGATTTTTTTTAAATGCTAACAACTAACTGAATCAACTAGCGAGACGTTTCACGGTAGAGGATGGAACGTCACACGCCTCTGCCCTGGCACTAAGTTCATACTTCATCCAAATTCCTCATTTTTTGGAACATTAACCTTTTTTGAAGGGATACCTACCTACTTGTCTGTTTTCTTGGGATGTCCTCGATTGTAAGAACGCATAGTATGGGACTGCCCTGTGGGCTGAGTTTTTTTTTTAAGTAGGCGATACTACACAAGGGTTCCTACTGCCGGAGTCAGTTGATCTATAGCATCCCTATTTGTGCGACGTTGTGAGGTTGATTGGAGTGGAAGAAAGTGAGGAAGATGACATTTAAGAAATACCTGTCTGGCTATTCAGTTCTAGTAACTTAACATAGCTAAAGCTATTTAAAGCATCGTTTAGATTCCCCTAGGAAGATACTGTTAGTAGTTATATACCTACCCTTTTTACACTGACAAATATTAAAAAATCATAAGTAATTCATGTGTCCTTTAAATATGCAAAACCAGAGAAATATAACAAAAAAAATGATTAGAAAAATATAAGAGCGAAGATATTCGTGGTCGAGCAGTTAAGTAGCTTGACTACGAATACAGAAGTCACAGGTTCTAATCCCGACATGCGCAAATAAATTTTATTTAAAAAAAAATGTGTTAATTCACATTTAATTAATATATTATATAATATTTATGGCACGTTCCAGAGTGGCAGATATTCTCACTTTTGTCCAGAAAAACAAGATGGTAGACACCTGAGACATGCGATTACATCCACGAGTGTGTTAACTTTGACAACGATAATTTTACGGCGGTCAAAGAAGTAACTAACGATAAAACGAACTATATTTTATTTATTTAAAAAAAAAAAGTGTACCTATCTACAAAATCTACACCAGCGACTCCACCGAACAGATTCGCATGTATGGTAGATGCCTAGATACTCTCAGTATTGCCTTGGTCAAACCCATAATCATAATCGAAACGTTGCTTGCGAAAATGGTTTTCGCCGTATTTGGTAACCTGATCTGAATAGTTAGGTACTTCCCAACCTTAATCTTTCTCGTTGATATGGGAACACTGGGTCCGGACAGAAAAAAAAAGATTTCTTGCCACCGTTAAGTTTTGTGAAGATTCAGTACGTTGGACCCAGAATTCTGCCTATGTTACCCGACGTAACTAAACCAAACTATTCTTGAAGAAAATGATGAATAATGTAAACCAAATTTCTCACCCTTTTTCTTCTGTTAATTCTAGACGAATGAAATTTTCTTCCCATGCTCGCAGGGGGTTATACGTGGATCATTTTAGGTCAGCGAAATTTCCAAACTTTGTTTATTTATTTTGTTTTTTGTTTGTTTTGGTCGTAAATCATTGTTAGGTATTTCTGTAGGACGTTTTATTCGTTATAATTTTTAATGGGGAAAAAAATATGGTTCAAAAATTTTTTTTGTTTAAATTGAATTTCATAAAAAAAATGTTGAACAAATTTATAATGTTTCATAAAACCTTTTATTTGGGGGTAAAATTGTAAACAAAATGGCGATTTAAACCGCTGGAATCCAGGGCGAAACTTTAATTTTTCGATTTGGGTTTTCAAATGGGGGGCCAAAAAGCCCCATGCTGATTTTTTTGGGCCAGGTGGGGGCGTTTTGGCCAAAAAATATTTACAAATTTTTTACATTTGAGTAGAAAAATTTGTTGACACATGCTATTTTTTTTTTTAAATTTTTTTAAATTTTTTAATACCAAAAAAAATTTAAATGGGGGTTTGGGAAATT